>MU185847.1:46954-103076 GCA_016904865.1 Pissodes strobi | reverse complement strand
AGTATCCCACTTGTAATAATTCCAATTTTTATGTAAACAGGTCAAACCTAAAGAGAACCATGAAGTCTTTATTTCATATAAATTGTTTGGTCGAATATAATGAGCTCCCTCATAATGTGAAAAATTCAGCCTCTATTGGGCAGTTCAAGTCCCGAATGTTGAGGTACCTCAGAGGCTAATAATTGTAATGTTGTTTTTGTGTGTGGTGGTCTGCATATTATATGGTGTATAGTCAGTTGCCTCCTGTCCTGTCAACCTGTGTTTGTCAACTTTTATCTATCAACATTTATTTGCTGGCTAAGTGGTATAAGCTTTATAAATTTTAATATTAAGTAGTTTTATAAATTAACTAGTAAGTAGGCATTTAGCTGCTTTTGTATTAGGAAATTTCCTACTTTGAATTTTGAAAATAAAATAAAAAAAAAGAAAAAAAAAGCTTCTTTCACTAATTTATGTGTGTTAAAATGATCATATTTCTTTTCCAGTTCTTCCAGCTCTGTGCACCTTTCCTGTAACCATTCATTGTTCCTTTGCTTTACGGATCTCTTTCCGAATTTCTATGTTGATCTTCCTGTACTCCAACTCGTCCTTGTTCTTGAAGGACTTACGCTTACCCATAAGTGTCAATATATCTTCTGTCTTCCATTTCTTCTTTTTGTTGCTTGGTGGACCAATTTCGTTGTTTGTGACAGTCACAATGGCGTCCTTAAAGCTGTTCCAAGTGGCGTCCACGCTAGCTGAGCCATGATTTCGGGACATGGTTCCGGCGATTACCTCATTACATTTTCTTTTGATTCCGTACTTCAGGTTTCTTTAAGTTGTTGATATCGATTTTCTTACTAGCTCTACGCTCTATCTTTTTTAGTTTTATTTTAAGTTTACCCACTACGGGGTTATGATCTGACCCTATGTCGGTCCCTGGGTAGGTTCTTACTCCGTGCAGTCCATTCCTGTATCTTTGGCTGATCAATATAAGGTCTATTATTTGATTTCTTACGAGGTGCTCTTTTGTGTGTTGTAGGGACTACCAGGTGTATAGTCTTCTTGGTGGCAGTTTGAGCCAAGTGTTCGCAATGACTAGTTTTTCTTCCTAACAGAATTTTATAATGCATAATGTCTATGTTACATCTTACCATTTCCTTAATCAAGTTGTCCATTCTGCCGGCGGCGCATAGGCTTTTCACATTCCAAGTGCCAATTTTCAGTTTTGAGTTCATTTCCACTTTCGGGTGGGTCCTAGCATTGTTTTTCCTCGCGGGGATTCTTAGCACCCCTTGGCCATTCAAGGCATGCCGCGGACTAGGGGCCGTTGCTTTCTGTCTGTACCATCTTGTCTTTCTTGGGATGTCCATGTGGGCCTTTAATATGGTGGATTCCCGTTGCCTTCCATATTCTTATCCGTTGACTTGTTCCACACATCCGCCTTTTGTGGCGATTTCTCACCCCAAGGGCAAAGGAGTGCCGTGTTTCCCACTTGCTCTTCCACCCGAAGCTGTTGGCTAGTGAGAGAGGACTGCTTATACCGGCAGTTACTCGGTCGACAGAGCCTCGTTAGTTTTCTAGCAGGATGCACCGCGTGCAGGTGAGGTTGTCATCCCGATGGAGCTTCGCTCGCACCACCCCTTACATCCCTTTGCAACGTTACAATATGCAAAAAAAAAGTTTTTCCCGCAAAATTTAACTTTTTATCCATTTTACCTCCTGTCGTATAAAATTCCTAATATCTAAACATCTCATTTCAAACGTTCTCGTAGGACGTTCATGAGTCTGATATAATTCCCAAAACGTTCTTTAAGTTATTTGAAGACGACGTTTAATCATCTATGATCTAATACATATTTACGGTTATCCAAGGAATCTTCAAATTACTTTTCTAGTTATATGATTTTATTAGATACAGGTAGAAAAACCATTAAAATCCATTCGATTGCAGAGATGCTATATCTAAATTCCACTCAAGAAATGGCTTTAGATATCAATTTTTTTTCGATGCAGATTGAAAGCTGTCATTTCTCTATATTGTCCTCTTGTAATCTGATTAGCTTTCCTGATAGCCCCAGGAACGAACGACAAATTTTAATAAGCTAATAAAATTAAACCCTCTTCGAACGTGTCGTATTTATCTTTGGAACGATTTAGGAAGGTCCCAATTTATACGTAATTTGCCCTACACGATTTCTAGAAGGCAGCAATATTATAACCGTTGTTTTTTATTGTTATATATACTTTGCGCAAGTGTTTTAATTTGCACGAAATTTGGGCGCAAGTGTTTTAATTTGCATGAAATCTTAGAATAAATTAAATTTACTTTAAAAGGATTATAATCTTTTGTACATCGTGCTAAATTCCAATGCAATGGCAAAATTGTTTAATGGCTTATACTTAAATTATTAAAATAGCAGTAAAAATAAGTAAACCATTTTCTCCCTTAACATCAGACCTGGAGATAATGCAACATCCACAAAATACTTTCAAAGTAATCCTTTAGGTTCTGTCCATCCTCAAAAAGGTAGTCAATTTAAATCAATTATTATTTTACGAGCTTGCCTTTATCCAGGATTTAATCTTCCATACGTTCCAACTGCAACATATTCAATGCTGTTGATATTCTCTGTTTTAATAATTCTGCTTTTGTTAGTAGTTTTCCATGATGTCTCGCAATTTTATGATTGGCTATAATAGATATAAGATATAAGTAGTATTAATAAAAATATACAAATAAAAATTTAATATTAAAATTGCTGATAACGTAAAAAAAGTCTCTTAAATTTGAAGCCTAAGATGTGACTTCCATTACAGAAGGGGTGGCCCCTAGCGGGTCTTACACTTAGACTACCAATTGGGCCCGTTGTGCCCCCAGCCTGCATTAGAGGACCTTCTGGCTGCCGGTCCTCCCTAAGAAAACCCGCATCTCCTTCAAACATTCGGTAAGTATATGATATGGGGTCTCATCAACCTCCATGCACCATCAGCACTTTCCCTCCTCAGCAACTTTCAGCTGAGTCAAGTGCCATCTATGCCTACCCAAGTAACAAAATAAACTTTAATATTGTCACGAATAGCTTAGGGGGTAGCGCGTTTCTTAAAGAATAACTTCTCAGAGAAGAGCCGCGTCGCGATTAGTACTATGACGGGATCTCAATGCTTCCTTTACTCTACCACTGTATGTTCTATTCGTGAGGACACGCCTTGTTCAGCGTGCCGGGGGGGGGGGGGGGGGGTAACTGAGTTAGGCCGAGTTACGTGGGGTAAGAGGAGATGATAAAATAAGCACGTTTAGTTTACAATAATAACAATGTATTAACGATAAAACTTTAACAATGATTATTGGTCAGAAAAATGAGATTCTATTATTCCCGATTACTACGGTGCGCATGTTTTCTCGATTTGAGGTACTGTTTATAGGTCTTTGTTTACTGTCTTATAATTTATAGTTTTTCTTAAGAGTTGGGTTTTATTTAAGAGCACTAAAAGATTTCACTAAACTTTTTAACTGACTATTTAGACACTTGTCTTTCTCAGAACTCTGACAAACTTCTTGTCAGGACTTTACTATGGAGGTTGTGAAACCCCTGGTCCTAGCAATCGTCAAATGACTAACCGGTACCAAGTTTGGAAGGAATGGACTAGAACCTAAAGCAGCCGTATGGCTAACTTTAAGAGCGGATAGAACCCGAAGGCAGTCGTCAAATGGCTAACGTTGGGAGCTGGAGGCGAGACTAAAGTCTGAAGAACTGAAGGTTCGTTAGAGTATTTATACTAAAAAAAGTGATGATCATGGCATGCTTAAGGTTGATAGTCGCTCCCGTTGATTGCTCGCGTTGTTTATAGTTTGCCTTTAATGTTTATATAACAATCTCCAAGTTAAAGTTCAAACTTACGACAGGGTGATATTTCTTTAGTAGCTTATGCATTTTAGTAGATTTTTCAAGACGTTGTTACAGCCAAATGAATAAGACTCACTTAAAACCTTCTGCTCTAGACAACCTCTTGAAGGCAAGATAAACGCTCTCTTACAGCTAAAGGGCCCACTCCTATGAGGGTCTCAAGACCAAATCTTAAAGCTTGTTTAAAACAAATTTGCATTGAAATCGGTTCTCTTATCATTGCCTTCAAGGCAATCATAAAACTTTTAGCAAGTGTCATTTAAAACCATAAGTTTTATAGTGATCTCAGATTAGGATGAGTTTAAGAACTCTGAGATTTATAACATCTTTAGATAAAATTATCATAACCTGTTAACCAGTTACATCAAACAAATGTCCGTCATGTGATGTCGGCTAGTCGGTGATGCATTCCAACTCTTAGGAATAAACATGGAAGAAATGCAATACCAAAACCTGGTAAATTCGCCGAAATGGGAGACAAAAATTATAACGCAGTCGACTTTTTCGATGAAATATGGAAAGATACCTTCTAAAAATTAAAGCGCCTTAAATTTACTGCTTTTTTAAATAATTAAATTATTATTGACTAATTCTAAACAAGGTTTAATTATTATAAACAAACTCAAAAATGTTTGCTTGTAATCTTATATTGTATTACTGTTAAAATCCTCGTATTTTTTAAGGTAGGAACTGCTAAATTTTGATAAAATTATTGAATAATATTACCTCCCTAAAATAGTTCCAATATGGACGCTTGTGCTGTTTGTAAAAATATAGCTTCTTATCGCTTAAATCCTCAAGGTTTCTTAGAAAGAAGGCATAAATCCTATTAGTTTTGTCATAACCTTTTATTTACTGTAATTAATCTGTTCACTCCTAACTGCTCCTTAGAGTAAAGCTTCTTAGTTTTGACCAAGGTTGCTCGGCCTGCTCATAAAACTACTTGGCCTTATCACGATGTCGCATAAGTCTGGCGCTGCGATCAAGTTTTATGAAGTGCTTAAAGAATATGTTTTAAATTCAACTAAAAGCTATAGTCTTAAGACACATTATTTTAAAACTAAACATACTTTACACCCTCCAGAAGATCAACAAGGTTTAAGATTGATAATACAAAAGCCTTGTTAAAGCTAACACAAGAGTAACCGGTCTCAAGTCCATGGACACTTAATATTGTTGCTGTCAAGGCTGCTTTAAAACTTATTTATAGAATAAATGGACTTTAAGATCTGTTAGCATGTTTGAAGGTGTTCATAAAACCCCAGTACAAGCTGATATAAATCTAACTAGCATTTAAATTGTTACTTGGGTACAGAACCCTGTGTAGAATCCTACAAACGCCCTGCACTTCTTCTTAGGTAGGCCCATAACCTGATGAGATTATTCGCGGGCCCATGTATCATGAGCCTCGTCTATCTCCTGTGCAGTCCGTCATACCGCTTCGGCTCGACCCTCTGTCCAGGCCTCCAAAGCTCTTTCGGAGACCCTTTGGGCGATCCCCGATCAGGCCCTAAGTATCTACGTGCGGTGCCTTTTCTGATTAAGGCGTCAGAGGTCTCGTTTCCCGGTAAACCTGAGTGTCCCAGTGCCCAGACCAGTGTGGAAAGGCCCATTAAATGAGGTATTTCTCTACGGTTTTTCTTACTTAAAATATTAACTGTAACTGGAATACTTTGAAAGGAATGGTAGGCATCAATAATAATTCCGCGACTTTCATCACATCAAAATCACCATAGCCGACTATATACTCAGAAAATAAGCTGATTATTTGTGTTAAGTATCTGCCTTACTATGAAACGGTACAAGTTAAATCAAATATAAGCAAACTTTTTGGAAAAGATATAATATGTTCATTAAAAAAATAATACAGTATACCGTGATAGTATCGGCTTAAATTTAGGGCCCACCGTACACAGATAAGTTTTTCTTAAGAGTTCCCTAGAGCAAAACCTACTAATTATACCCGACCTAAGAACAAAGCCACGGATTCTTCCTTATCTAGGACCGAAAGGGTTGCACCTTACTTCGGTCTAATTTGAGCCTTTAAAATTTTAGTTACGAGTTAATTACTAAAAAGGGCAAGTCACCGTCTTCCAGGAAAACTTAAGACAATGTACCAAATATTTCATAAAGTGATAATAATTTAAAGGTATACCCGACCCTTTAGCTCTACAAGGAAAACCCTTAATTAAGGACGATCTTGACGAGTGTCTTAAAATATATTCGGGCAAAATGATTTAAGCCACGGTTCGAGTAGAAAAGGCTTATTCATACGTTCCATTAGCGTAGTAGATTCGATATTTTTACTATAACAGGTGTCTAGACTTATTTTGATACAGTGCTTGAAGACAGACACGAAACCAGTTTCAAATCTGCGTGCGGGCTTGGATTTTTGAGGGACGATGTCGATCAAGATAATGAATAATGTGGGACAATATGAGTTGCAATAAAGAAATACAAATTTAAATTTCAATCTTGAAAGGGGAATTTAATTACATTCCGCTTTTAGACTTGAAGTTAACTTTATTTTGACATTAAGAGAAATTTAGTTTTAAAGTCCTAATTTAACTAAGTGGAATTAAATTAGCTAAATTTCTATCCTGAATACGCCATTGAGTTAAATTTAGCTTTAGCGGCAGAGTGTAAATAAATTCCGACTGCAAAGTAGAATTTTAGCTAAATTTTAAATTAATTGCGCATTTGTATTCCGCTTCTGATTGATCATAAATTCTTAGGGTGGGAAATTAGATCAATCCTGACTGTCTGATCGTTAATTTGAAGGATAACATTGGCGATGAAATCTAATTAAACTCTCTTCCCAAACTGATAAATTTTGAATTAAGTAAACATTCAACTTCAAACTGTGAGTTGAGAGCTTAAGTACGGATTTAGAGTATAAATTTAGTCCATTTTTCACCATGCCTTAATTAGATGTGGCCTCAAAGTAGAATTGAAATCCAAGTATATGTCTGGCCTCTGAAACCTCCTAATTTAAGATTTTAAAAACTTAATTTAATTACATTTAAGTCTTTAAATTTAGATCAAAGTGCTGCTTGGTTTTAGTTAGAGATTTAAACTAATTAAAAACTTTGACTGGAAATTTAGTTACATTTTAACTTAAAGTTAGTTAAATTCCTATCTTGACCTAACAGTTTAGTTAAAATCAGACTCTAGGATAAATTTCGCATAATTGTGACTCTAAAGTTGGAATTTACTGGAAGTCCAAGTTTGGACTGTAGTTAAAACCCTAACATCAACCAGACTTTTTGAAATGAAACTTATAAGTCATGTAGCCGGGGTAAAATGAGGATCCTGGACGAAAACTGGATGCCGAACCCCCCCCGTTCGGCCAGGAGAGGGGGGAGAAGATAAAACTAAATTAATTAATTTCGGCAGAACGGGAAGAGCTACGGGGTCGAGATTTTTATTGTAAGCCTAATGGGGGGCTACCTTTGACTATATGGGGGGACCGGGGCTCTAATTTAAGGGAGATTTTAGGGAAAGAACTTTTTTTGCGATATCTCAGCAACGGAGCCTCGGATCGAAAATCTACCCCCCCCCCCCCTCCCCCCCCCCCGATACCCTAAAATTTTCGAAAAAATGTGAAAAAAAAAAATGGAAAAAACTTAAAAAAAAGTATTATAAAGCAAAATAAGAAAAAAATATTAATAAAAAAAAGTTACAGAAACGCAGTTTTCGGCGAAAAAAGGGGAAGGAGTTCAGCTACGCAGTCTGAATACTTTATGAAAAAAAAATCAAAAATTTTTGAAAAATTAGGTAAAACTGAAAAAACGTAAAAAAATGTTCGAAAAGTATTATAAAGTATTATAAAACGAAATAAGAAAAAAAACAAAAAAAGAAAGATTGTTCGGAAAGTTAATAAATGTATTATAAAATCAAATAAGAAATAAAATAATTAAAAAATAGAAAAAAATTGTTCGGAAAGTCAATAAGAGTATTATAAAACGAAATAAGGAAAATAATAATAATAATAATAAAAATAGAGAAACACTGTTTTCAGTGAAAAAAAAAGTTAAAACAAAAGGAAAAAAATATAAAAAAGTGTAGAAAACGGGAGCAAAAGTTGAGAGAAGAAAGCTTAAAAAAGTTAAAACTCAATTCCTTATATCTCTTTCAGAAGTTGCACTTCAGTTGTGTGCTTATAAAGGTGAAGCACATACATAATTTTTATATAAATACCGATTCTGATGAGTCTTAAATAGGGCAGAAAATTAGTTTAGCCCTAACTTTTTGATTAAAAATGGCCAAAGTTCCATTTTACGACGGAATTTTGTCACATTTTGACTTTAAATTTGACTATTAGTTAAATGTTGACTTTAAGACTTAAAGCATGAAGTTAGTTAATATCCAAAATTATTATTTAAAACTCCGAATTTTACTTAAAATTTTTACTATTTAAAATTAGGATTTAAATAAACTGCTTCTTTAAAATCAGAATTTACTTGGTTTACCATCTGAAATCTAGTCAAATTTTGACTTTAACGCAATGAGATTTTAAATCCTGTTTTGTGATTGCAGTGGCAGATTTATCAGGAGAGCTTTGGGAAAGCTTCGATGAAATAATTATTGAGGGGAATAAATAAATGGTTTTAGTTTTAATTTGATGTTAAATATTTCTCTAATACTAGAATTACCAAGCGGGTCATTGACGCTTTCAGATATTTAAATAGACCATTTAAACAATACCATACCATTTCTTTAAATGGGACAAACATTTATCTATTTATTCATTTAAGCGTTTTAATTTGATGTTAAATATTGATTACGTAAACTTGACTACCCTCCAATTTAGGCCACGAGTCGCCACTGGAATATTTATTTAATACAAAGCGACAAGATAGAGGTCTGCAATTCATGCTAAATTTATTTCAGCTGAAGCTTGTTATATATGCTTCTATATGGATGAGTTTTCTTGTAATACAATAAATGTGGGCCTCTGCGATCATGGGGCGATAATTTGTTGCATGCCAGTTGGGACTCATTTAAAGATACGTGGTCGGCACTTATGCATGCATTAAATGGTAGTTCTTAAATATTGCTTAAAGCAACGGAATGTTAATTTCAAGTCAAAACTAAAGTGGCTTGTTTGAAATATATCCATGACTTTTACTTCAAAGGTAAAATTCTCGGATTGAATGTAGCTCTTATCTGAAAGAAATAAACAGCGAAATGTGAGAGCAAATACTCATTTTACGACGAGTCCTAAATGTTATGCATGGACTGAAAACATCCTGGGGTCATTTTATTTCCATTAAACACTTTCGTAAACAACATAATTAAAAACTGAGATTAAAATAATAAATTCAAATTTAAAAGTCTCCAGCAAGTTATAGGTTGATATGAAAATAAGTCTTACTAATGGAGCTATACTACAAGGAAATGTAATTGCTACATTTAATTATTTAGAAGTGGTTGGCTTAATATTTAAATGGCCTGAAAAACAATATTCGATAAATATTGGTCGATACATTATCACATAAGATAATTTACTACATTACTAGTTATTAAGTTGATTTGAAGAATATTTTGTAACATCAGATTGAACAGAATTATGCACAAGAGTCTAGGTACAGACCCCGGCCGTTTTATTTAAAGCTTCAAACCCTATATCGGGTATTATTATGGCTTTGCATGGCCCTCCGCTCGCTTCGCTCGCTACGGGGGCTCAATCAACAAGAACTAACCAAGTGCTAACCAAAACTAACCCAAAATATTATTATGGTTTTGCATGGCCCTCCGCTCACTTCGCTCGCTACAGGGGCTCAATCAACAAGAACTAACCAAGTGCTAACCAAAACTAACCCTAAATTAATAAAAAACAATAAACAAAAAATCTGTCGTTACACCACCGAGGCCTTGTAGAAGTTTTGCTAGAACGTAGTGAAATATGCATTTAATCAAAAAGGTGAGGCTGGTTGCATAACACAGGGTTTAAAGCATTATAGGTATATGGTTTGAAGCTTTAAATAAAACGGCCGGGGTCTGTACCTAGACGCTTCTAATTATGCTAATATCAATAATTCTTCATAACTATTTATCGATTATAGCAAGTATCTTGCGTGCAGGCTATCGAAAGGGCGAGTACCCATAAATAGAATGCACCAAAAGAACTACAACAAGCTACAAGAAGAGTTGGTATGCAGCTGGCATACTTCCCAAATATACCTTTAATAAAACTGCAGAAGAAGTTTAACAAGCAGTGATGCATGGACAGAAGGACCTCCTATTAATGCTGAGAGAGCTATTTATACAGACGGATCAAAAATCGATGAAGGGTCAGGTGCAGGTATATATGAAGTCAAGCCAAAAATAAGAATCTCACTGAGCTTAGGCAAATATGCGACGATATGCCAAGCGGAAGTTGTCGCAATACATCATTGTGCGAATGAGCTGATAAGCCAAAAGCTTACAGGTGAAGCCTATGCCAAAATGCCATAAAAGCAGTTAACTCAATGCAAGTTGATTCAAAACTGGCCTCGGACTGCACAGAAGCTCTTAAAAAGCTGGACAGTGTAAACAGACTGATCCTAGCCCTGAGTATCAGCATATACAGAATACAATGGCAATGAAGAGGCTGACTCATTAGCTCGAGCAGGAGCCCTCAGTGGACCAGAACCCTTCAGCAGTATAGCAAAACCTATACAAAAGCTGGCATCAAATTATGGCGGCAAGCGGGATGTCAAGAAAGATGGAACAGCTTGCCAGGAATGAGGCAGGCTAAAGATTTTATCAATAAACCGTCGGCAAAATTTACAGAATAACTACTTAGTCAGAAAAGAATTACTAATAAAATAATAATTGGACTTCTAAGTACTACTACTGCACGTCAATCAAGTTTTTTGCCAGTATTGACAGTTTTGTTATCAGTCATTATGTCAATTAGTTTCCTTTTCACTTCGCTTCCAACTTCTAGATTTTGACAAATAACCCTGAAGTGAAACTTCTGATCCTTCTACACTTCTTAAATCAGATTTTCTTCTCTCTTGAAATCACGACATTTCTCAATCTTCCATTAGAATCCAGAAGGTGATGAATTTGTTAACATCTTCATATTTATTTACAGAATTATCAACTGGCGGGGAAAAACTCACAGCTTTTTGAGTTGATTTAGAACTTTCACTACTACCAGACCTCCAAAAATATCTGACATCTCTTGATAGGTTTTCCGATTCCATTCAAGTTCCTTAAATCCAAGAACAGATCCTCGATAAAATGTGGCAAGTTTCTATAAATTAGTTTTCAAAAGTTCTACCTCTACAATAGTTGACAGAAAAAAGAAAATGTCAAATCTGAGTCATGGGCATGGCCTTTGCAGATGCGAACGGCGTCTTTCTCTAAGTACTGGTAAGTACTTAGACGAACTCCTCTTATATCAAATTTTTTCTCACTTAAAATCACGAGATTTTGTCAATCTTCTATTAGAATCCAGAAGATGATGAATTGTTTATCATCTTCATATTTATTAATAGAACCATCAACCGGCGCGGCCGGGGAAAATCTTTCAGCTTTTTGAGTTAATTTACAACTCTTACCACTACCAGATCACTCTCGGGCAAGTTTTCCAATATCATTGAAGTGCCTCAACTCCAAGAGCAGATCATCGATAAAATGTGGCAAGTTTCTATGATTTGGTTTTCAAATGTTCTACTTTTACAATAGTTGACCGTAAATAAGAAAATCTGAAATCTGAATGGTGAGCATGGCCTTTGCAGATGCGAACGATATCTTTCCCTAAGTACCGCGGCACGCGAATCCATAATGAAGTTCTTTTCCGGTATTGGCATATCAATTAGTTTCGTTATCACTAGGTTTCCACCGCTAAGATTTTAACAAGTAATCTCAACTGGAGATTCGTTTCTCTATTGAAATCACGAGATTTCTCGAAATCCCGTTCCATATTTACTTACAGAGCCATCAACTTCCAAAAAAAAACTATGAGCGTTGACTTGATCTGCAACCAGTCTTCCAATAATAAATAATATTTTTCGATAAACTGGATGTGATAGAGGAGCAATGCAGAAAAAACCGTGAGGCAAATCCTTCATCTTGTAAAAAGCAATATGTATATTCGCATATATTTTTGACAATGATATAGATAGCCAGGAATGTGCAGACAGAGTTAGAAAACTATCTGCGATCGCTGCACTGCAACTGCAATTTCAAAATGCTTATCCATAGATATTGAGCAGATTGAGATCTCCGCTGCAATTTGTCCAGGTTATCAGCTGCCACATGAGCCTCAATAATTTCTTAAATCTCTCTAATTCGATTTTATAAGAGAACAGCGATGGTCAAAACAAATTAGAGCAGCAACTAGTACATTTAATTACAGAAAATTTACTTAAATTTACTTAGCAAAACATGGAATTGTTTGATGTGGCCAAGAAATATTTGACTTAGAACCCTTATACCAATCAACATGTTTTGATTATGCAAATTATGTTGTTGAAACCACTACTATTTTGTCCAGATTATCAGCTTGAGTATCATTTGAATTTAAACAGGCCAAAAACGATGTGAACTGGCTGCTGCAATAAGTGCAATGTCCTGTCTATTATGTGAGTGTTAACGAGGTTCTATTATCTCATTAATTCGAATACGTGGAACATGCATTAGAAATCGTATTGTGTGACACAGATATCAAAAGCTCAAGCTTCCAGCTGTTTATATTTGATAGGCAAAGCTTGCCCTAAATACATACCTCTTATACCGCCTCATGTTTCAGCTAAATGTATTTAAATATCCTCGTAACGAGAATCTTTAGAATTTATAATTCCAATTAAAGTTACATTTTGAAGACCTCGATATCTCCATCTCTTAAATAAATTGAGTTCTGTCAGAAAGTTATTCACTTAATACCATTTAAAATTAAGCATTTTAATGCGAAATTGCCGCCTTTAATACATATAATTGATGAAATCCAATTTTATATTCTCGGCGACTCGAGGACTAATTTACGATGAGGACTAAAAAATTAATTAACTAGAAGAGGCGCCCCTAAAAGCTTTAAATGAAACAATTATGTCGGAAACAAGTGTTGGTGACGTAGCAACTTTGCTTCAAGTAATTAGATATTCGACTTAAGCATATTACCTCTGCCAATGATAATCGAACATTCCTAGCATTCCGCACAAGTGTTAAAAAATAATTCAATATAATACTTCTAATGGGTATTACAGTGGTTTCTGGCTTGCCAAAATACGACTGAATGCCAAAACTTGGTATATTTATCGAGAGGATATATCTCTGAGAATCCGCGCAGCTATTTTTGCTGCGTTGCAATATAAAAAGTTGCTTTCTCCAATATTTCGTCTTTTTCTCTGTTAATGGTATCACCTTTTCCAATAAATATTCGCTATTTGCAAAAGGCTTTTTATTCATAGCTCCACAGCGTTCCCTCTTTCTTGTCGATTATTTCACCTCAATTTTCTTTTCGTGGGGCATCGCTGGCGTTTCCTTCTTTTTAATAGAAAATAGAAACAGGGCAAAGCCAGCAATGTCGCGTCGTTAACATATAACAAGGCACACAATAGATTTTTAAAAACTGATGCGAACAAGGGAAGACCCTTGAAAATACTGCGGCTGTCAAAGTTCCATGAAAAATGGTGTCGTGTCTGAAAGCCAATGCAGCTGTCTGTGATCTTAGCTTAAGGGATAGTTGACATTTTAGTTTTGATTTAGACACGTGTAGATATAGCTATAATAATTGTTTATAGTATTGGTTTGAATCAAAAGCGGCAGTGTTATTAAAAACTGGATACTTCTTTTCTGACATTCCTTTTAATCTGGTAGCATATAAAATGTCAAGCTGTATTGAAATTCTGCTGCCATTATTTCTTAATCACGACAATTCGATTGACTCGTGTCTTCAACCATTTTCAAGTGAATACTGACAAAAATTCTTAGACTGCATGCTTATATGCCATGCTAATGCATTATCCGGTGAACTGTGAAAGTATTTGACTCTTAACTGGGTGTTGACCTAGTTAGTTTAAAACCCCATTATGCTACTTTGAGGGGGTTTCCAAATTCTGCTGATGTCTACTGATTGGTTACAAAACACCCCGTCATACTGCTCTATTGAGTTTCCATTTATACCTTTGTTGTTCCTTATATAATACTATTGCCTCTGACCACAGACACATCCAAGCACATTATCCTATGGCGGATTTTGATGTTTCGCCTCTCTGAGTATTAATTTTGTGTTTTTTCGTACGTACTCCCAATGACAATTTTGTTTATCCTATATATAAGGTACCCGATATATACAGCTTTCTTTATCTTTTTTGCTTCCATATCTTGTTGATTTCATACAGTTCCTATATTGTATTGGCGTCGAATTAATTTTATTCTCCGTGAGAGTTTTTTTACATATGGAATGCTGATAATCGTCTCTTCTTGTTCTGTGGTCTGCCGTCAATATCTCTTTGCGCTTTCTGTACTAGTCTCTTTGAATATCCATTCGCTGGAAAATCGTTTCTGATGTTGAATAGTTTTTCCTTTAGACGTTCATATATGTCGCAAATTATTCTAGACCTGCCTAGTAAGGATTTAACAACTCTGATCAGATATTTACCTGTGTGTTGGATTCCTATAAGCTTTGTAACCAGCTTTATTTGCTAACCGCTCATTCAGCTGTACATATGCCTAACTCACTCAGTGGTTCGTAGTCTCCTTCTCTTTAAAGGCGTGGATTAAAGTTTATGACAGTTAGAGCGGGCGCCACTAAATTTTTACTGCAAGATATTTATTAGAAATTCTATCTGCCTGAAAATCGGATAATAAAATTTGGAAAAAATAACCTGTGAAAGAGCGCAGAAAAATTAGAATGAGATTAAATTATAACCTAAATACACTTTCCTAAATAAACACCAGGTATACAAACAACCAGTTTATTAAAAAAATACTACTTGGTTAGAATAATATACTTTCTTAAAATTTAGAAGGTTTTCTAATTACTGATGGTTAATATTATGCTAAAAAAATATGGAATGTCACTGAAGCTGATCTATTTATGTCACTGGTGGTAATTAATGTTCAAATTACAATTATATTAATTGCTATGGTAATTAAGTTTCATCTTGGCATTCTAACAATTGAAATTACAATAATCAAGTATCAATCATACGATGTAGGCCTGGTACTCACTGCGATTAAACTTCAAATCAAAAAGTAGCACTAGTTATGGTACTTAAGCAAGTCTCTGATCAATAACTTAACATTACTAATTACTATATATAAAACTCAATAAATTGCCCTGATACTACTTAACAAGAGTTATTTTTAAAAGAATATTTTAATATTACCCAGTTACTATTGCTTAAATATGTAACAATTTATATGTCAAAAATTTGGGAAAAAATATCCACTAAATTACGCTTAGCTTATTCCCTTGGCAGCTGAAATATAGAAGGCTTTTAAGAGGTCTTCAAAATGCTAAACTGAAAGGACTTTACTGAATAAAATAAATATAAATATAGCCGCACCAAGTAAGGAGAATTGAGCTCAAGTCTACTGCGACGAGAAGTTCAATAATAAGGTTTAAATGGTTTTAATTAATTTTCTGCTATGGCTTTGACAAGCAGATACCATAATCTTAGCATAAATAACCTAAATGCTTTAATTTTATAGCATATTTTTAGGTATTAGCGAGAATGAAAGCGATAAAAGATTGGCAGGGCTTTAGAGGACTGCCTTTTACAAAAATTAACACTAGATAAGGTTAGAGACCGGACGGAATACCTGCCATCGTATTAAAGAACTGCGTCAACGAACTGACACCCGTTTTTTCCAGGCTTTTTTCTCTGTCTTACGGAAAAGGGATTTACCCATCTTCCTGGAAAGTTGCTCGAGTGCAACCTGTTCCAGAAAAGGCAATAAAACCACGCCTTTAAACTATCGCCCAATTGCCTTGCTTCCAATAATCTTCAAAGTCATAGAACGTGTAGTCAATCAGCAACTACTCAAGTGCTTCGAGAACAACAGAATAATCATCGGTAATATAATCAATACGGCGTTCGCAAAGAGAGATCGGCAGAAGATATATTGGCCTATGTCACTCATAAATGGAGTAGGGCAGTTGAGAACTTCGAATGCATTTGACAGAGTTTGGAATGATGGGCTGCTCCACAAACTGCCGTCCTTCGGACTGCCAGCCTCTCTCTGCAGCTGGCTTGCCAGTTTCCTCAAGAACCAATCTCTGTACCTTGCAGTTGATGAACACATCTCAGACACATTCACCATTAACGCGGGCGTGTCTTAGGGCGCAATACTTTCACCAATTCTGTTCCTCATCTATATTAATGACCTGCTGACCGAAAGGAATAATCCGGTTTACAGTTTTGCAGATGACAGTACTCTTGTCTCCCAATTTAGATCAGAAAAACCTTTACCAGCGACTGAGACATATCACCGCAGACAGGAGCAGATTGCAGCAATTAAGACCTGGAGAAAGTTCAAACTTGGGGCGACAGAAATTTAGTCCAGTTCAATGCAGCACAAAGACCCAAGCAGCCACGTGTACCAAGAGGTGCAATACGGCAGGCCCTGACATCATTATTCTCCTCAGACCCAGGATATCATATATGATAATCCTGGAAATATTTTTTTATTTCTCGCACACACCGTAGAAATTCGCTCGGGCCCGGGAGTATCGTATATGCCCGGAGACATGCGTAAAAATTATTGCGCTGCAAACCTTCCATATTTGGCATCAGTGTTGGCTTGTTTACATGTGAGTGCATACGTTCATAACCTGCAAAAGTGTAAGTACATACAGTTCATAACCTGCATACTTGGAAACCCTAGCCATAATTTTTTTTAATCAGAAAAGAAATGTACGTAAGATAATTTATATTGTTCCAGAACCTTTAAACGAAAAAAAAACTGGCCGATACTCTGGATTTAGATAATTCAGATATCGAGGATGATGTGCTAACGAGGGACGATGAACTTGACGAAGAGCTGGAGCATGGTCTGAAAGAACAAATTCTAACGCCTCACGATAATGGTTTCGACTCCGAGGATGATGCCCCTCTCTCCAACTTTGTTCCAGCACGGTCCAACAAATTGATGAATAATAAATCCTTTGTTTTTCTGGACCTGCCGAATTCTGTAAATTATAGTGAGTCGTTGAAAAAGCCCATAGAATATTTTTAAAAATATATCGCCAATGTTTTTTTTGCAAGTGTTTCTACGTTGACAAATATGAGAAAAGTAAGCGTCACGGGACATTCATTAGAGACTACGCTTTACCACGTCTTCGAATGTTTTGGGCTCAAAACACTACGCTGCCTATTGTTTCAGATACGGTCCCGTCTGAAGGTTGTAGATGACAATATCGTTTTCACAGAAGAAAAGTCGAACGATAGATTTTGGAAACTTAGACAGAATACAGAGGCGATGTCGCATGAATGAGGGGTCTTCCATGGTATCTATTGATGAACAAATGATATTTTTTGCTGACCAAGTCTTAATGGGACAGTTTGTGTGTGGTAAGCCAAACCCAGTAGGGCTTGAAAATTTTATCACGGCTACACGCACTGGAATCCGACTGGATTTCAATTTGTAAAGGTTCATCAGTGGAATCAGAATTATTAACACCACCAGAAAAAATGGATGTCGGGGGAAGAATGGTTTTGAAACTAATAGATACTCTTCAACTAGGTGTCTTTGTTTTTACTGATAGATATTTCACTTCAATTTCAGTGATAGATTTTCTTTCCCCCCCGTAAAATCTTCCTAACTGGAACAATAATGGCGAATAGGGTCCCAAAAAATGCCGCTATCTGCTCTGACAATGTGCTAAAGAAGAAAAAGAGAAGGAGATCTGATCCACTTGTCCGGGATGACGGAAAAATTATACTGCCAAAGTCGCTTGATAATAAACCTGCAATTCTGGCCTCTTCATGTATAAGGGTGGAACCCGAAAGTGCTTGTAGGAGGTGATCTAGAAATGAGTAAAAAGTATATCGACGTAACACAACCAGCAATTGTTAAAAATTAAAATATATTTATGGGTGAAGAAAACTTTTTGGAGCGCGTAATTGGAAAAGATGCCATGAAAAATCGGACTAACAAATGGACAGTCCGGATCATTTTCTATTTTATTTAACTTTTGCGATCAAGAGGAAGAAGACATCGAAAATGAAGCAGAAAAGAATAAACAACCAGGAAGCAACTGACGAAGCTCACAACCTATCCCTGACAGAAGATGTAGACGTCAGAGAAACACATATCGTGGAATTCATGAAAGACATATAAAAACTCGCTCCAAGTGCCGTTTACTTAATTGCAATAAACTTACGTTTCCTAAATGTAAAGCTTGCGGTGTCTATTTGTGATTTAGCGTGGAAAAAAATTGCTTTAGAACCTTCCATCAATAATTTTCCACATGTTTTTGAAAAATCATTTGTTTTTTTTTTTATAAGTATCAAATATGATACATGTTTTTTTGGTTTTTGCAAGTCCAAATGACCAAATGACCACTTTACTAAAAATCAGCAATCAAATTGATGTGTATTATCCCTGGGTCTGAAGAGATTATGGCAGGATCGATCATTCCTTCATCCTCGTCAGTCGGACTGCGCTGGGTGTCTCGGTCAACAGCAATATGTCCTGGCATGACCACGTTGCTAACATCGCAAAATCAGCCTCCCAGAAGCTTGGTGCGCTATTTCGCAACAAAAACTATATACACCGCAGCAGTTGGTCTTGCTCTACAAAGCGCAAATAAGACCGTGCTTAGAATATTGCTCACACATCTGGGTTGCCGCACCAAAGCACACCCTAAAGCTGCTGGCTTTTATTCAGAAGAGAGCTGTAGGCGACCCTGAGTTGAACCGGAATCTGGATATTCTGGAACACCGCAGATATGTGGCTGAGCTGTCCCTGTTTTAAAGATACTTCAACGGCAGATGTTCCCAGGATTTGGCCCGCCTCATCCCGTCCCTGGCAACGCCTGTCAGACAGTTTCGACAGACGGCAAGAGCGCACCAGTTCGTCGTAGAACTGGAAACACCTAGAATATCGATTTACAAGAACTCGTCTGTCTGGCGCACTGCATCATTCTGGAACTCACTCCCAGGACATCTGTTTCCCCCCAATTACAACCTATGTATATATTCAAGAACCGTGTCAATCAACATCTTCGCACACACACCGCTCGTCGAGTGCCATAGGATCCCCCTTTAGTGTATATGCCACTACCATAAAAAAAGAGAGAACTGAACCTCAGTATCTCCTGAAGTAACATTTCAGAATATACTTCTCGATAATTGTCTTTAGAGTTCTCACTAGGAAAATTTAAGGTATTAGCACGATAGAGCAAGAACTAAATTATAGATACAGATAGGGCTAAAAGCGGCCACAAACTTCGTGCTTTTTACACAGTTTTAACCGAACGGGTAAAACTGTTCGGGTTAAACTGTCGCAAAACTGATGTGTGTGGCTGAAAAGCGTCCATCTTTCTGGCGTTGCAAAATAACCGTCGCCGTTTGATTTTAACCGTCCTTTTTGAACGTGTTCGTGCAAGTCGGTCATGGCATTTATTTCAGTGGCTGCGGCATGTTTAAACTATTCTAAATTATTTTATGATAATTATTACATAACCAATAATTAAAGGTGTCGATAGGGTAAAGTTAAAATAGAATAATTAAGTCTTCTGGAAAAATTTTGTTACCATTTTCGTTACTCCTTACCCAGGTATTTTATTTCTTATGGAATAAGGTGAGGTAATATATTTTTTGTTGTTTTTTTTAGTTTTAAGTTGGTAACACAAAACTTGTCTCGGTGATGTTTTCGTTATCGTCAGGCTGTAAAAAATACTTATAGGTAAAGTAGTTTGTTGATTTTTTTTTAATTTAAGGGAAAATAGTAGAGATAGTAACAATGAGCAAATTAAAAACACAACGACTCGGATAAAATGGCGTTATTATTAGTATTAATGTTTTGAGTGGTTTTTTTCAATATCTTCTATTAAAAGTAACCTTGTAGTGAAAATAACGAGTTACTTACTTCAAAATAACGTGTTACCTTTATAGTAACGCGTTACTTTAACGAAGTAACGATGTGCAGTTACTTCTCAAAAGTATCGGTGTTACAGTTTCTTTTTACTCAAATCAAAAAGTAACGAAATTACAAGTAACGCGTTACTTCAGTAGCTCATTACTGTAAAGAAACGTTTTTCTTTCATTACTGCCAGCTCTGTATAGTCCTATGTAGAAATTCCACCCCCAGATCTCTGTTATTTTTAAAGATATCCTCACCAATTTTTTTGTTTCATAGCTCAGTTAAAGTACTTTCTAAAAATGCTGTCACATTTAATGTAACCCAATTATAAAATACTGTTTTTCAAAGAAATTCCAAAACTGTCCAAAATTTGTTTAATCTGATTACCATCAAATTTGGTTGCTCTATTTTTTTTACAAGATTTATCTAATAGATTTTAAAAATTTGATTCCCATTTCTAACTTCAACGACTCTTTATATTTCCTTGCCTGTAAATAATCCTTCTTTAATACAGTGTATATAGCACTACAAGTTCCTGGTATAATTTGTCCGAGGGATTGAGCTGAAATTGCAACCGAGAATTTTAAGTCTTTATGGTTTCTTCCCGTGGCAAGGAACCTAATGTTGCAGTAAGACGTTCATGCGGTGTGATACTTTTCCGTAAAAAGGTTTAATTGTTTTTAAATTAAAGGTGTCACTAAATGCAGCAATTCAAGATACGTTTCTTCGTCCATGCGTAAATAAATAATCCAATCCCCGGGTTCCAATCTTAATTCGATTAATATATTTACATGAGCGAACTGATTTCGTTTTAGCAACCACTCTTTGGTCCATTTTGAGCGTTTTTCCTTTGTTTTACATTTTATTTTTATGGCTACCGCGGCCGCCACTGCCAATTCACAGGTCGTGTTATTCATATCAAATATTTTCAAAAGACTGCTGAATGTGTGGATGTCGTCGTAGTTCGTCCTTACCCGAATAGTTTTACCCGTTCGGTTAAAACTGTGTAAAAAGAACGAAGTTTGTGGTCGCCTTGACACTTAATAATTTCAATAGATCCTACCAGGACTTGCCGATTCCTTCAGCCTTTCGTATGTGGAAACCTACTGGACTGACCTCTAGTGTAGATGGACGAGTTAGGTGAACCCCTCAGATGGGAAGATCAGTTTATCCACAAAACTCTCGTTCTTTTCCACTTCGGAAAAGGCGGGCTACTGCTCAAGAAAGAACAAATGGGCA
This sequence comes from Pissodes strobi, assembly GCA_016904865.1. NCBI lineage: Eukaryota > Metazoa > Arthropoda > Insecta > Coleoptera > Curculionidae > Pissodes > Pissodes strobi. The sequence continues at coordinate 81,921 of MU185847.1, read as the reverse complement.
TCAGTCCCTCGGAAAGACCCTGGTGAAATGACAAATGATTATTTTAGCCATGCTACTAAAAAACACATGGGTCGAACCTACCTTTCAAAATAAAGGGGTTATAACGCCGCCTTTCACACGGTGCAGTGTTTCACAACCGCATAGTCGGTATTCTAACAAAAGATGCACGTTACTACGCCTCGTAAATCTAACAAAAGAGCTATCTGGTGACCATCCACCAACAATTAAGACTTAACGCCACAAGGCCGTAGGTGAGTGCTGAACGTTACATGTCCTGTTTTCATGCGCATCTTCGGAAGGCGCTTGCTGTCAAACAGGTCGGAGTACTGAAATCTACTCGTAGTAATAAGGTTACGACGATCGATGCCACAATTTAATGGATACACAGAGAAAATCGAATTATAATATTAAGATACATGTACAACGTTACAACTTATGTAATTATGTGAGCTTTTCTTCCTACGGTCAATACATCATTGAATGGCAGTTGACCATCTAACTTCTTCCCCATTGTAAATTTAATCGCTGGCCTTAAGATGTTAAGGTGTTTAAGGTACTAGTTTAGATGGTGTTCCTCATGGTCCCAGATGATAAATGTATCGTCGACATACCTTAACCACAATTTCAGCTTATGCTTTGAGGTTTTAGTTGCTTCACTTTCATACCAGTTTATGAATATAATGACAATTGCAGGCGAAAGTGGTGATGTCATAGGTAGTCCATCTTGGTGAGCGAAAAAAGGGGCAAATAATAACAATAGGAAGCCAGCATATGTAATAATAATTTGTAACACAAATGAGGGCCTGAAACAAAAAGTATTCAGAGAGACTAATAAAGAAGGTGCAGAGTTTGGGGTAACAGGCAGTCACCAAATGAACAGCAAAAATAGACGAGGCTCAGCATTCTATATGCCAATGACTGAATTATATCCGTAGAATATTAGGCTTTAGTGTTGCATACCATACTAAATTTTCACCGATAACTCAAAGCTACCTTGAATTCTTAACTTATATCCAGTAAGTATCCAAGTATAAAGAAGTAAAGTAATTTTTCCGACAAGTAAATTTAAAACTTCAAACTTTCAGATTTTCTTAAGGTTTTAAAAAATTTGCATTGAAACTTTTGATGGTGCTTAATTGTGCAATTTTAACGTGATATTAAAAATGTAAAATTGACTTATAGCAGAGTGCGAAGCGCTATTAGGACCCACAAAAAGTAAAGAAACATAAAAAATCAATACAAAACTATTAAGCAGCGAGAAACATATTTTATATTAATAATTAATAAATAAAGAATTATAAGTAAGTTTCATGTTTCTTCTGGTGATTTTGGTGAATTCGATTTTACAATTATTCCAATCAAACCTTCTGGAGTTTGTTTAATATTGTCAAGATTTTATTCTCATCGTGTCGTAATCCGGCTAGGAACTTAGCCTTGTTTCCTTTTTGCTGGAAGAAATTATCCTTAGCTTAGGCAGGACCGGTCTACGTCGACGTGAAGAGATGAAAAAGAAGATACGTCGATAAAAAACCAGGGGCGGATGGGACCACCGGGACACCGGGCAAATGCCCGGTGGGCCGGGCGCTTAGGTCGGGCCGTCCGCTTTCGTAGTAAGATTTTTTGATGTTATTAATTTGATGAAAAATAAAACAGTGTACTAATTAAAATTGTATTTTCATGAGCAATGAGCAAAATTATTAACCAACACTTTTTATAATACGCAGCAAAACAGTTCAATGCCTTAAAATTATAGCTACAGCACAATTTTTTTTTTAAATATTTGCATTACGGGCTTACTTTCCCGATATTTACAAACGCAAGGTATGGACCTTATAAAAGCCAGTTTTATGATAAAAAAAACTCAGTATCTGAATTAAAAAATATTCAACGTGACTTTAACATAATTGAAAATTCAACAAAAAAGTTTATATTAGTTATTAATGCTGAAATCGAAATGAGGGATCTTGATTTTGAAATTCAAGAAGAATTTCTATTTATTAGAAAAAGAAAAGTTAAGAAGTTTTTTGATGAAAATGTTTCACGTTTCTTTAACGTAACAATGGACACTGCAGTTGAGTCCTTGGAAAATCGTTACCAGAAAAATTTAAATTTAATTACAGACATATCAATCTTTAATCCCTTGTCATTTGACGAAATAAGCAAAAATAAGTGCCTTTCAGAACAAAGTTTACAGTACATTTTACAAAAAATTTTAAAGTTCAAACCAGATGCTTCATATTCAAGAATTAAAGATGAGTTGCTACATTTTATAAATATTAATTGGGATCTTTATAAAATGTCACCTAAAAATTCCATTATAAATATTATTGATAAAGATTCCACATTCTTAACAATTGATGAGAATAAACAAGTTGACTTTTAAAATCAATGTAAAAAATAGGCTAATCTTTGCCAAAACTGCGTTTTCTGTTGCTACTTGACTGTGGTTTAATATAACATGTATCAAAACGCATATCCTTGTTTATATGTTATATATCATTACATTTTAACTCTTCCAGTGACTCAAATGTCTTGTGAACGGAGCTTCTCAATTTTAAAATATATTAAAAATAGACTAAGAAATTCTTTATCAGAAGAACACTTAGAATCTTTTATGCTCATGAAAGTGGAGCGAGATCTGTTAAATAAAATCGACAACGAAGAAATCATTAACAAACTTGCTTTTTCCAGTAGGTTAATGCAGAAAGTACTAACGTATTAAATTATTTTGATGCTTAAAATGTTTATTTTAGTTCTATTTTGTTTCAAACTTTTAGAATATTTGGTTTTCGTTTTGTTTCAAAAATAACAAAACATTTTTTTTTTGTTTAGAGTATTTGTATTGTTTGTTCGTTTTTTTTAACCGTTTGATTATATACCTTTTTTGTAAAATTGATTTTTTTTTATTTTGCTAATACCATAAACTTTCCCTCTCAAGTATAAAGGGCCGCTCGGCTCAAGAACTCCAGGGACGATCTGAACCACCCCACCCGCCCCTGATAAAAACTTAACTAATATCTATTATCAAAGACGTAATAAATTTTCACTTCATCTCATAATCATATTATGTCTTTTCGCTTGAATTATACTTGAATTGTTTACGACTCTTGGTCACTTTTTTAAATAGTTGTATTGTGTTTTATTCATGATTCGCTGGCTTTTAATTTAGATCATTATTTTAGCGTTATAAGAGCAGATTAGTTTAACGTCGTTTCACTCAGAGATTTAGCTCACTTTAACTGCTTGATAGAGTTAACTTTCAAATTATTTTAACTTCGAGTTTTGACTTTCAAATCAAACTTGAATTATAGATTATGTCTAAGATATTGTCAATTACAAGTTTCAGGCATCTTCTAGTGATTTTGGTGGATTGAGTTTTACAATTCCAATCAAACCTGGTGGAGCTTCTATAATATTGTCCCGACTTTATTCTCGTCGTGTCGGAATCCGGCTAGGAACATAGCCTTGTTTCCTTTTTGGTGGATTATGAAGGAATTAGCGCTAGCTCAGGTAGGACCGACCTACGTTGATGAAAAGAGATGATAAAGAAGATACGTCGAAAAAAACTATAACAATATCTATTATCAAAGACGTAATGAATTTATACTTTATCCAATAATCATAATGCGCATGTCTTTGCGGTTGAAGTATACTTGAACTGTTTGCGAATCTTGGTCACTAATAAATAATTTTTAAAAAGTGGTGTTGTGTTACTTATGGTTCGCTGGCTATTTAATTTACATGAATACTTTAGCCTTGAAACGGCAAGTTAGTTTAACCTAGGTTTATTCAGATATGTAGTTCAGTTTAAGTACTTAATAAATTTAACATTGAAATTACTTAAACCTAGAGCTTCTCCTTTAGAATTTGGAAAAGAACATCCAAAGAGGCTCGTGTAAGTTAATGCATATGGACGCTGGTGTAGAAGATTTTGGATTGGAGGGATTTAATCCAGAGATGGCTATTCCAGAGTTGGCTGCCAAATTAAAGTTTTGGTTACAGGTTTAGGACATCTAAGAGGGACCGCACCTATATGAGTCTCAGAAGAAAACTGGAAGTTCAAAAAGATACGAAAAACTGCATAATCGGGTAACTTGAGTGTGCAGACTCATATATAGGAGAAACGAAAAGCCATTGAAAGTATGAATGAACACAAAATCAACTCCCAAGGAGGCCCAAACATCAACATTCGGAATAGCACATCTTTGAAACAAACAACATAAAATTAAGTGGCCAGAGGCGACAGTAGCTCATAAAAAATAACACTGGTAGAAACGGAAGATATCAACAGGATTAGGAAACTTTTCCTGTGTCCCAAATTAGTCAACTAAGGGTCATGTGCTTCGAACGGTTCAGCGCTTATTGCTTTTGAATATTAGTTCCTAGTCAAAGAAATTCCGTCAGTATTCACTTGATGACGATTGAAGATACAAGGCAATCGAAACGTTGTGATACAACGTGACATGACAATGGAATTCCAATATATCTCTTTTATTGGAAATGTTACTTTATGTACCAATCATGCCAATTTTCATTATTTTTTTGACTTTGTTCAATCCTTGAGATAACACATACATTTTACATTGCAGACGAAATTATTTAAATGTCTCTTCGTATATATAAGACATATAATATTAAAATATTCATACTTTCGGTGGCACCAAGTTTTAGAATGCTTAAATTTTGCTGGATATCCTACGCTTTTGTTATTTTCAGGTCCTCATTCCCGCAAGTTGTCGACCAAAAGCCCCGAACCTTCACATTTTAATTTCACATGCCCAAGTAAGTACTTGAGGATTATTCGAGAGCATTATTATTTCTGTAATTTAAAAGCTTTGGTAGTGAAAAGAGAATATTAATTCTAAAAATTTAAATTAATTCAATTAATTTTTAATGTAATTTTAAATATAATTTCCTTTTCAACTTTGCATCAGCACTTTATATTCTTGAGGATATACTCTATACATTTCTGATGTAAAAGTTAAGTGTTTCCCTTTAAAGAACGAGACTTGCGAGAGGTTTTGTCAAGAGTGGCGCAGTCAAGTATCCTCGATATATATACACTGCATTTTAGTCAGCGTGTTACAACGAGAGTTCTTGAAGTCTCGGAGCGGATGATACTCGTTTCAAGCGCGTTAGGTGAACTGTGGTAAATTTCTTAAAATTTTTTATAAGTATTGAATATTTACAAGAATTTCTACAGTTTTCCTCAAAATGGTTTAAGCTTAGATACTTACAGGATGTTTAAAATTTGTCATAGTGTAAGGAACTAAAGAGATGTTTTTTTTAAGATTTGTGTCACTTATAGCACACGAGTATAAAAAACACTCTTTATCCATTAGTTATGTACAATATTTTTTATCGCTATTTAAATTGTATTTAGAACTATTAACAAAGTGCCAGAGGTGCAGTTTGAGCATTGGTCCTTATGATGTTTTTATGTGGTTTAAAAGTGGTGTCACAGCAAGCGTGGGTCCTAAATAAACGATTTTATTTAAAACCCAGATTATAGACACTATCTTAAAGAGTTAGATATTGATGTGAGCGGGCAAGGAAGAGACAAATAAAAATAGATGTACGCAGCTCACTCGCTTCTCAATACATTATCCATGATGACCAGTTGAGAAAGCGATATAAATAAGATACGACACGCTTGTAACAAGTGAATGAAAGTAATATTTCTTTAAAAAAGGCAGTGGCACTATAATGGAACTGATATGCAAAGACAGTGTAACTATTACAGAAAGCTTCCTGAACGACCTACGGTGAAACAGTGAAGTGACTGGAAAAAGGCAGATCGACAATGTGAAACAATATCAAAAGTTGTATATAACAAAAGGCACCATTATATAGTAATACTAATGTTCGTAGTAATAAGTTGCCTTATGGCGCCGTCCTGGATTCTAAAAAGTCTGGAAATTAGTCTCTCTACCCTTGTTGGGGAGGTGTTGTTCAAATTCACCTAATCCCACCGCGTTCCGTTAAAAACAAATTTATTATTCTTTTTTTTACAAAACTTTACTAATCAGAAATATGTCCTATATGTAAACGCATATGCAGTTTCTATACTTAATACTAATTTTAACCAAAAATGAGGAGAAGTAAAATTATATTTCTCCATTAAAAATCAACTCTCCTAATTTTATACCACAATATACAAATTGAAATATATAATTGTAGAATAATTGTTATTTACATCAAAAACAGTAGTTTTTAAAAGAAGAGTGTTTTAGTTCGCTTGCTGAATAATTATAGAAAATAAATGGATATTTGTCAGCACAGTATAACACCACATACATCGTTTATCGAGACTTGAATTTTTTTGGGTGGATATGCAATCCTGGCGCAAATACTGTGAGAAATTTACATAAAGGAGATCATTTCAATGCACAAAGAAGTCATCAATGCTCTGTGCCAGTTATGGTGGGTGTTCGGGAAACACCCCAACATGTGTATAACTTTCGTTTTTTACCGTATAGTTTGGTGATAACACCCTGTATGTCTGTAGTATGAATGAGCCCTAATTAAACTCCGAATATATTTATTTCACCCCAGGTAAACGGAAATTTGTGCGTTTAAAACATTGTATTTCAGTTACTCTTTAGTCCGAACCTGGCTTGTCGGTATAATAGATTCCGTTATATGCAACAATCCCCGGAAAGCAAAATAACACTCCGTCAAGGAAATCGTTATTAATCGTTCGCAGTTTAATATATCTTTGTCTCCGTCAGTGTTGTGTAAACAACAATATGTCAGAGAAAGAAAGAAATAACATGTTCTACCCTCTCAAAGGCATCCGACTCCATGCAATTCATTCCCGCTTTATTTATCCCTGCCGCGCCGGTAGGAAAAATTAGATTTTCTGCCGTCCAAAGCGAAAAGACCGTAACTGCAAAAAAATTGAAAATTGAGTTATTGTCATATTTGGACTTCTAATGGACCAAACTATATCCCTAGAACTGCAGAACACTGCGGTTCAATTCTTACTATTTGTTTTTCATTATTTAAATTTACCGTAACTGCAAAATTGCTATGGTCTACAAAGTGAAAAAACCGTATCTACTCAATGCCAAGCGAAAAGACCGTATCGGGGCCGTCGACGCGCGCAATGTTACGGTTTTTCCCCTTGTAAACGTGACTTACCGTATTTTTGCTTTGCAGGGGTGTTTATTGTCTGCCTGCCTTTCAAAGCGAGTGGACGCTTCGTTATATTCTCGCATTGTTTTTATGGTTGTGTAGTGTTTTAATTCAATTGAATTCGATGGGGGATTAAAATCCGACCAGAAACCTTATAAGATGTCCTTATTGTACAATAGATGACAGCGTATACTAGTTTTGGCTCAACAAGGAAATAATAAGAATAATCCGAGCAGAGATCATACCAGCCATGATCTTGACAAAATGTAGATTTCTTTAAATAGATTGATTTAGTTTTTAGTTGTTTGGTTTAGTTTAGTTGAAGAAATATACAGGGTGTTCGCTTGAAGATGCTCACTATTGCTATCTCAGTTAATATTGAACCTACAAAGTCGGTTAAATTACCAAACTACTAGCATTTTTTCCGCTGATTACGATGCTAAAATCAGAAAACAATTGCGTATCTAATTTACGAGGTATTTTTGGACATTGTCTTTTTTAAATAGAACACCCTGTATATTTTTGCATATTTGGATTCCAGAAAAATTCTAGGCACATTTTATTAATAATCTCCTTTACCTATCTTCAAGGTTTATAAAATATCGACAGTTCAAAATCGAGCATTTTGTAAAATCTAAACGGCTGAAGATAGACTAAAATGCTATGACACTTTCTATCTTAGTTTTTCATAAGCTATCGTTTGACACTAACTTTAGATTTAACTACAGGTTAAGTTTGAGGTTAAATGTAACAGGAATTTCAAATAATTTTCAGGAATTTTTCGTGGAATGCAAAAAAGGTGTTCCATTAATTAAAAAAAGACAATTTCCGAAAATAACTCGTAAATTAGATGCGCAATTGTTTTTCTGTTTTCAGCGCCGTAATCAGCGAAAAAAATGCTAGTAGTTTGGTAATTTAACCGACTTCGTAGGTTCAATATTAACCGAGATAGCAATAGTAAGCATCTTCACGCGAACACCCTGCATATGCAGAAAACAAGTTATTTTGTTGTTTTAAGAAAACTTGATGAACATCTTAGCGATGCTATAGGAAAATTTTTTGGCAAAACTTACCTTTGAGAAATATAACAAGAAGAGGATTATTAGTTTTTTTCTTGTACTTATTTGTGCAATGAATGTTGAGCATTTATTTTTTGCTTGCCTAATAGCAGGTTTTTGTATTTTTTTGTATCAGGTTCCTATTTGCGCAATTAAAAAATGTTCGTTTTAGGTAAAATTGCATTATTTGTTCTTCTTTTAAATGTTCTTGTGATTCAAAAGGACTTTTTTCCATTCAATACCATCCACGCATTGTCTTTTTGCATTGTAAATATGAAGTGTAGGCAAGCATTTTACAAAGCAATAAAACCGTATGCGTCAAGCTTAGCAAATACGGTTTATTCTGTTGGGAGACTCGAGCAGTTCTCCGATGACTTCCGTTGCGAATAAACCGTATGTGATTTCTTAGCTTTAGTAGCGTATTTGTTCGTTGTTTTTCATTGGAATTGAAGCTTGTAACCTTGCTTGGATCCAAAACACACAAAAAACCCTCAAAAAACGATTACCAATAAAGGTACGGTAAAAAAAGAAACACAAACTTTAAACGCGAATATCTCATCACCGCGCGCGGAGTAGTTACGGTCTTTTCGCTTTGGACGGCAGTTTTAGTGCTTTACAAACACTCAAACTTGATGCATCGGTCCAGTCACCGCTCTGCATAAGATTGGCGCCAAAAACAGCAGCCCTGTCGCTGCCTTGTTTGACGCCAAGATTTAGTGGTTTTTCTCATTTGTTTGCACATATATTTAGAGAATATCTGCTGTAACTCTGTTCTCTTTGTCCAAGCTTGGACAAAGAACTCTGTTGGGCGTTTTAACGCATTTTCTCGGAGACAGAAACACCACAGCGTCTCGTCTCACCTGTTGCTGTGGTTGAAGATAGAAGAAGGTAAAATGGCGGTTAAAAATTTGTAGCTAGGCAAATTGTTCCTGTACTCTAGACTAAGGTTCAAATCAAAGCTTCGAAGTCATATCCCTGTCCTAGTGAAGTTAAGTAGAGAGAATCGGAAAGGATATAAAGTATCAAGGTATTCTGTGAGAACGAAAAGTTGCTAGTTTTTAAAACATAAAAGTATTAAATTCAGTAAAGACAAAGATTTATTTTTAAATCAACCAATCAAGAAATTTCATTAGATATTTATTAATAAGTAACCTGTTGTATATTCAGTTTTATGTGTGAACGACTGAATGCGTGAAAGTAGTTAGAAATTGTATAAATTTAGCATATTTAATGCAAATTAATTATTGCATTATTAAAGTACGTAATACCGAAAATACCTCTTTTGATTCACAATCTATGTATAAAACCCCCACCACCTTATTTTGATACAGTCTACTAATTAATGTGGTTAATCATAACGCTAATTACCACCCCTACCTTTATGGTGATAAATGACTAAGAAATAATTGTTTATCCCGACCAGTGGGTATAGTATTGTCATGCTTTAAAACAATGGAGCTCTTTGTTGGTCAAAGACTGGATGTTGTTTGCACTATAACCGATTACTAAAATACGCATGTCCTTTCGGTTGGGGTATGGCCTGAATTGTTTATAGGTCTTAGCCCCTGTATTATAATCAAGTTCTTTATGAGCGGTGTTGTGTTCAAATTTATGGTTAGATATGGTTAATGCATGAGATAATTATTTAAGGTTCCTAGTTTATCCTAATTTCACGCAGCACTTTAAGGCACTATAACTATTTAATTTTAAAATTGACTTAGAATTTTGACAGATCTATCGTAGATTCGACTTTAGTATTTTTTAAGCAGGTATCTCTATGAAGTACGTTCCTGTGAACTGCACTTTCCGAGTTGGGTCTGAAGATTAGGATATGGTTTAGAACCCCTATTACGTGCCTGTGGACTGCAGTAGGTGAGGGACAAAAGCCTATCGGACTGATGGTCCACTTGATTATTTATATCATAAAATCTGCTGCCCATTGTAACTTTAAGGTTCATAATTGCCTAAGCTGTGTGCTCGCGTTGTTTATAATTTATGTTGAATGTTTACATAATATTTTCCAAGTTCAAGTTCAAACTTAGTACAGGGATAATTAATTAGCAGTTTTAATGTTTCTAGTAGTTTTCAGTATGTTTTTATTATATTCTAATACAGCAATTTTTTCTCATATTTGTTCGATGTCATTGTTGCAAGTAGTTAGTTTATTGGTAAACTTTGATAATAATAATAAAGCTTTATTGTTAAAAAATTTCACAATTTGTAGACAAAGCTAGAGCTAGACTACAAAACATATAAAAACATAAATAGAAACATACAATGAAACGAAAAAGAAAAACAAAACTATACAAAACCTTATACAATTGTGCAATTGGTACATGGTCAAAATTTCCTGAAATATTATATAAAATATTAAATATCAAAATATTTAACCATTTAAACATAAAATACTAAACACTAAACACCAAACATTAAACCAGTGTGTAAGATGCTCAAAATTAAGCATTAATAAAAAAGTCGTTTACTGCGTATATGGCTCTCTCCAGTAAGTATGATCTCAAAGTTCTACGAAATGAAGAAAGATGTTATTGACTTCATTTCAAATGGCAGATAATTGTGCATTTCTTTTGCATTGTATAGTACAGAGCTTCTAACTAACTCTGAGCGTGGGATTCGTAGATAAAGATCATGCTTCGAATTCCTAAGTTGATAGTTGTGAGATAGCCTTTCTGGAATAGCAGATACGTACTTGTGGATTAAGCAAACGGATTCAAATATGAATAAGGAAGGAAGAGTTAATATTTTAAATATTTTAAAGAAATCCTGACAGTGAATGTTACTGTTTAGTCTCAATGAGTATCGAAGAGCTCTCTTTTGTAGTTTGAAAATGCTCGCAAACTGAGTGCCAAAACACCTACCCCAGAATGGAAGGACGTATCGGTGGTGCGACTCAAAAATGTAATATTAGACTATTCTAAAGTCTATTTCTAAATGCCTGATAGCACAGCGAAAAGGACTGGGGCCATAAAACATCATACACCATAGGCGCTACAACTTGCGTCTAATTTGACCTATACAAATAAGTTAATTGTGTTTTTACTATATTATATTTTGGAATTACTAGCTGTAATTATATTGTCATTATACTAAGTTAGTTGTAAATTGTTACCATTATGCTATTATAATCATTAATGGTACCTGTCAAAAATGGCGGGCATTCAGTATTCCTGTGACTGTTGATTTGCAAACATGGAGATATTTATTCCAAGCAAGATAAAAGATATTCTTAATTTAAGAGCGAAAACTATACTTTTAACTGTTCATAATTTCTTTGTGCATCAAGATCCCTTGGCTACTGTGAGAAGTCTAGTTACGAAATGTTCGAATGTTACGGGAGTTGGTGAAGCTACGATTTATAGAGTTCTGAAAGAGAGAAAAAGTGGAACTGTTTGTGAGATAAAACATCTACGGGGAGGAAGCCATCGGTTGTTGATGAGACAGTTCCAGAAGCATAATAAGGAGACATGTGCACGCCTTTTATTTGAGTAAGGAAATACCAACTCTCGATAGAATTCAGAAAGTTGCAAATGAAGACGAAAACTTGCCGGTCATGGGAAGAAAGAAACTTTGGACTACTTTAAAGGAAATGAACTTCTCGTGGGAAAAGTGCAACCGAAAGGCTGTGCTCATTGACAGATAAGTCATAATTCTTTGGAGGAGGCAATATCTAAGGGACATTCGTAAATATCGCAGGGAATGAAAATCTATCTTCTACTTAGATGAAACATGGCTGATTGAATGACATTCTGTTAAGAAAATCTGGCAAGACAATAGCATTAGAAGTTCTCGTGAAACATTTTTAGAAGGATTATCGACAGGTTTGAAAATTCCTTCCGGGAAAGGACGCAGGCTAATTAAAACGCATATTGGGGGAGATAACAGATTCCTACAGAATGTATTACTGCTCTTTGAATCCAAATCGACCAAGGATTACCATGAAGAAATTAAGGCTGATGTTTTTGAAGATTACTTTTTCGAAATGATAACATTACTTTCAGAAAACTCTGTCATAGTTATGGACAACGCTAGTTATCACTCGAGATAAGTGGAAAAATTGCCAACCACTTCTTGGAGGAAAGAGGACATTATAGGTTGGTTAGGGAAAACAAATCACAGTTTAAAAAATACGTTACTGGCGAAATGGCTGAAGCGCGTGGAATAAATGTGCTTCGGTTGCCACCCTATCATTGTTAATTGAATCCCATCGAACTTATATGGGCACAAATGAAAGGATTTGTAGCTCGCAACAACACAACGTTTAAGCTAAAAGATGTGCGAAAACTTATGAATATATCGATCACAAATCTCTGCCGAAAACTGGACGAATGCCATAAACCACGTCATAAAAGAGGAGCAAAAAATGTGGGATCTTGATAATCTCTTGGAGGAGACAGTAGAACCTCTGCTAATTTCAGTTGGAAATTCTGACGACTCTGACTTTAGTGAGGATGATTTATAATTAAATATTACGTACATATTTAGTTTTGATTATTGTAAATACTTGACATTAACACTTTTTCTAATTGAAATGTTTTTCTAAACGGGTGACATTGTTTTTGTAGTTATGTTATGGTTTGTAACCTGTTACATTCAATTGCCAATATAAACTTTAGATTTCTACTTGGCTTGTTTATTATTTTACGTTGTGTGACAAAATATTTGAACAAAGTCATAGAATAAATTCTAAAACCCTAATACCCAACACTGATGCACTCAGTCCCCGAAAAATATCTTTAATACCCATTGTTATACGAGCAACCCCTATTGTTCTCGGCAAACGTACCGGATGAGTTCAACTACAAATGTGTTAAAGCTACCTGCATTTTATTGGAATATATACCCTTAAAGTGAAATTGGTCCCATTTTATGTCATCTCAACCTGTACTCAACAAAACGCCTTTTACATTTATAATGAAGGTGTTGTGCTATCAGGCATTAAGAAATAGAGCTTAGCAGTTGACAAATTAAGCTCCCTGGAAACCTTTCTTAGCGCACAATAGACAGAACTTAATTTTTTTGATAAGGCATCGATGTGCAAGTCTCACTTTAAATGGTTGTCCACAACAAGCCCCAAGAATTTCAGAGATTCAACAACTTCAGTAGTGGTGTTATTAATGTTGTATAATATTATATGACAAAACTTTAGTTTTAGAAACATTGAGGCATAGGAGATTAGAATCGCATCATGATTTAATGGTGATTAAGTCACTAGATACAGTTCTGTGAAGCGCCGTCATATCCGGACTGCTCCAAGTGAAACTAGTATCGTCCGCAAAGAGACAGACTTTACCGCTAATGTCCAGACAAACAAAGTCGTTGATAAACAGCAGAAACAAAATAGGGCCTAGTACTGAACCCTGCGGTACTCCACAATCAATTGGCTTGCAAGAAGATATCGACGTATCAACCCTCACAAGATGACTTTTGTTATTAAGATACGACTTAAACCATTCGAGAGGCACTCCACTGAATTCGTAGTACTGCATTTTGTTAATTATGATATTACGATTTACACAATCAAAAGCTTTAGAGAAATCACAGAAAATTTGTGGAGGTCCAGGTTGGAGTATACATAATTAAAGAGGGAAAACATAGCATCATTTGTGCATTTGCTACTTAAAAATCCAATTTGATGGGTAGTAAGTATTTTATATTTAGAGAGAAAAGATAGAAGCCTTTTTTTAACCAATTTTTCAATGATCCTTGATAATGTGGGAAGGAGTGCAATTGGGCGATATTTCGAAGCTTGGTCTTTATCTCCTCCTTTATGCAAAAGAATAATTATTGCCGTCTTAAGACAGTTTGGAAAAATTCCATTATGGAATGACTTGTTAATTATAGTAGTAAGATGGTTTAATGTGCATTCCGGCAGGTTTGAGAACATTTTCAGAGTAAGCCCATCAGTCCCAGATGAAAATTTGTTTTTAATGTCTTTAATTGTACTGCGAAGCTCAGCTAGTGCTACAGGCGTAAAGAAGAAACTGTGTAAAAGCACATTAGCAGAGAGATTTAAAAGTGGATCATGAGAAGGAGTTATGGTATTCATTAAATTTTTAGCCGCATTTACAAAGTAATTATTTAGGTTCTCAGATTAATTAGCGATTGTGCTGGGCGAAGAAGTTTTATTCCTTAAGTCATTCACAATAGACCAAGATTCTATAGCAACGTTTCCGGATTTAGCTAGCCTCTCATTATAATAAATGTCCATTGCAGCTATTATAGTCTTATGATAGTCTTTTCTGTAAAGTTTCACGTAATCATGGAAGAAGACGCTGTCCGTGTATTTTTTTAGGTGAGATAATGAATACATGTCCTTTGCAGATGTGCGTAAGCCTTTAGTTGACCAGGGTTTATGTTGTTTAATTTTGATAGGCCTAAGAGGAAATTATTTGAACACCAAAGTAGATAAAGTTTTTATAAATCTAGAAAATTCATCAACAGAGAGGGCAACCCAGTCAGGTGTTAGAGCTACCTGCATGTGCTTGAAATTTAGAAAATTTTGCCCGAAAAAAAAGGGCATAATTTGCGCGAAGCATTTTTGCATTTGGATTTTACCGAAAATTCTGTTTACACTGCCTCATGCTTAGAGAAACTCGAGTTAAAGACAACACAGTCAACGAATTCTGGATCAAAAGATGACACGATATAGTCTATAGTGTTAGAACTAGTTTTAGTTAGCCTCTTGTCCTAGAACTACATCAATTATTTCCTTTAAAACTCTGGTTAACATAAATATGCTGCAAGGGTGAAAGCACCGCACCCCACGAACCACATATTATTCAGGTAAAATAAAACTGGGAAACTATTCTCATATTTTACAAACATTCGTGAGAAAGTTTTAAAGCTGGCGGTCTTGAATCTCTACTTAGAAATGAATAATACTTTCGAAACTGAAATTCCTTCTTTATAAAACTTTGTTTTAAACGCACATTTTTTCCTATAGTATTCCAACTTTAATAGATCAGATTATCCTGCTTCCGTTTCAGTTGAAACTTCCAGTTTGAAAAGTTTAATTTAGTTTAATTACACATTGGATTTAGATAGTGTTGGTTACAAAGTTATAATAAAACATATCTACTAAGTACAGATATCTATTGATTAATACTAAATATCTCTAAATAATATATTTTCATTTGCCTAATTGCCTAAAAATTTAGTTAGTGAAACAGCAATTAGGAGAATAATTATGTTTCAAACTTTGTGATGGATTTTTCGATAGGTGGGCGATACAGTAACTTTTAGTTAGAAACTCTAAACAAAAGCAATTAATAAAATTTCAAATATACAGACTTGTGATCGTAGGACGTGGATGTAAAGTCTGTCTTCTTTACAAACTTTTACAATAATTGTTACAAAATGTTTCTTATTTAACTGTGGAAAATCTGGATGCAAATTATTTTTAACAATTTTCTTTCATTTGTCAATTTACTTCTTTTAAAGTTTATCATAAATTTTCATATATTGTGAACTACTTAAAAGCATTAATTAAATATTACCCTGTCGTAAGTTTGAACTTGAACTCGACAAATGTTATATAAACATTCACTGTTAATTATAAACAACTTGAGCGGTCGACGGGAGCGACTTTAATCCTTAATGATGCAGCTATCAGCATTTTGTAACATATAAATACGTAGGCAAACGCCAAGTTCATCAGGCTTTCGGGTCTCTCAAACCACTCAGTCTAGTTGCGGCGCAGTACACAGGTACGTCCACTTCTAGCTGTTCTCTCCCACACCCCCCATATCTGTAAACACCTGGACACAGGTCCAGGGCGATCAGGCCCTTACCTAACCTGGATGAACTTATGCACAGGTATACGGCATTCGGGGGTTACTAAAAGTATAGAGAGAGTCGAGTTTGTGAAGTATCAGAACTTCGAGTAAAGGGATAGTTTTTGGGGAGTTTTAAAAAGTAGTGAAAGTGCCGTAGCAATTTGTGATAAACTTAAACTAGAAAGACTTACCTTATAAATATCAAAACGAATATCTAAATAAAAGACAACTCCGCTCACATAAATTTTATTAACCAAAAGTTCCTTTTAGAAAAACTTTAAAATAAGCCTCCTTCGCTTGCCAAGCGATTTAATATTAATTGAGCGTCGTGACACTCCTAATTCATCTACGTCACATCTATAAGCAAGCGTCCAAGCAATTTAGTGTTAATTGGGCCTAGTGCCGCCATCTTAATGAATCTACGTCACATAAACATTAATAAATTAAACTAAACAATAAAATCAAGTAAATCATTAAGTAATTAAACATTTAATAAATGCAGGCTAGGCCAGTTTAGCTGTTACATAAAATCTATACATATAATAAGCACATATTGGTTTCGAATCACGCGCCGAGGTACGGCCAAGTGCTGCCATCTACGGGCGGTCGGCGTCACCAAAGACAGAGTACGGACACGTGCTGCATCCACGGACGCTCGCCGAAGTACGGGCGGTCGACGTCACAAGCGCCATCTAGGGGTCTATGTTCATACCTGGAACAAGAAAGAGAAAGGTTAACTACGTTGTGCTATTTTTGGCGAAGGTGCAAGTCAATACCGAAAACACAAATATAGTTAAGTATATGGAACAATACAACAGATTTGTATAGAAGAAACTATAGGAAACCATCGAGCAAGCAAGAGAAACTACTGAAGAGGACGAAGATAAGAAAAATATAATTATATGGAACCAGTACTCAAGGAAAATAAGAAACTAAGCACAAAACACAAAAACTAGGAGAGACCCGAAGCTTCAAAATGTAAATAGTGTAAATATAAAACCCAAGTGCTCATAGAAAATGATATATACAAGGCACTTAGGAGGTTAAAATATAAATAAGAAAAATGTATAGTGAAACATAGCATAATATAAGCTCGAGTGTTAATAAGATAAATATATAAATAAAAATACTTAGGATGTTAATAAACTGAATATAGAATAATGAACATTATATAATATAATAGGACATTGAAGGATTTATGAAGAAAAATGAAGCTAGAAGAATGAATTAGGTGAATATTAGCGAGAAGAGTAGTAAACTATGTATGCAAATTAAATAGGTGAAGCAAATGTGAAGATATATACAGTAAAGCACAAGTAAATGTGAGTTGCCATTAAAATTGTGTATTGAGAGTATATACAGAAAAAAATATATGTGTATACGAGGAAGTATTATAAAGTAAAATGTTCTCCGGCCTAAATAAGACTGCAACGACTGAGTATCTAAACGAGAAAGTCACAGCAAAGGATTTAGGCATCGGAAAGTTGAGGATATAGGGACTAAAGTAGCTACGCTGACGTACAAGGAAGTTGAAGCAAATATTTTGGTACCCGAGAAGCTCAAGGGCAAAGTACCCAGGTGAAATGTTACATAAGCAAGAAATGTTTATGTAAAGCATGAAGAATATAGAAGAAGCATACATAAGTTGAAAAGTTGTTTATGTAAAGTGTGAAGAAAAATAGAAGAAGATGTTTTTGAAATAAGAAGAAGCAAATATAGTGAGGAAATATATAAGCAAAAGGTGTTTATGTAAAGCGTACATAAGGAGAAATATTGGAGAAATTTATAAGCAAAAGATGTTTATATAATGTGTGTTTAAAATAGAGCATACGTGGATATATGTAATGTCCTATTCGCTCTGTGCGTTAGCGTAGTGGGAGAAATGACGAACGATCGTGCGCGCGAGTCGGAGAAATTTGGAACTTTACTCTGCTACTATACAAATATACACGTGGAATACATCGAAAAGGGTCTGGTGTCATATAAGCACTGCCGATTTTAAAGACTTTTTTAGGTTCAATGGAAAGATTACATCAAATGGAACACATTAATGCAAAAAAATTTGCGGATGAAGCACTTTTGACGCCAAAAATTGAAAAATAAATTTCATAAATGAGGCTGTTTAGTGACCAAAAACGACAAAAAACTGAAAATGGAAGACAAAACAAAAAATTTTGTACCCCAGGCGGGTTCCGGCTTGTCCGGGGAATCCCGCTCCTCTGAGGAGGACTGCCCTACGGATTCTGGGGAGGGCAATCAACCATTTACCAGTGGAAGGAATGATTCGATCAACAGATCGCAAATAAGCAGAACCCCTACGGACCTGGAGGATCCCTTCAAGAGAAGAGACTCAATTAGCAGATCACCTCCACGCAGCAGGACCCCATTAACAAACACAGATGGTGTTAACCAAAAACAGGAAATGATGGAAAGCTACGCAAATTCACGGGAGAGAAGCTTCAGCTGGTCCGACATGAAATATCCTATCGCAAAAAAGTTCCTCAACGCGTGGCCACACGGATAATGTAGAAAACCGTGCGAAAAGACCCAGAGAGGATACACCGACAAAAGGAGAGGAAATAGGGACTAAGGAGGGTTACACAATCAAGAAACTCATTGAACAGGTTGACAGCCAGGTAAAAATTATGGTGGGCGTCATTCAGACAAATATCAACACCAAAAAGGAGATCAAGGACGCAGTAATAAAACTAAGTAGTATATCCAGCAGATTAAAAGGCAAGAAACTTCAGACTTGGTTGGAGAGTAGCGGAAGTATCAGGAGTCTGAACGGCAGGGAAGGTAGTACAGAGCTAAAGACGATCGCAACACAAACAACAAATGTGTCAATGGCAGACACAGAAATGCAAACTATGGACACGAAACAACTGACAGAGGAGTCTGAAGCAGAGAGGATAAGAGATGTGCTGAGAAAAGTAGAATCAATAGATGATATTAGTGAAATTATAAAGAGGACCTGGCCCGAATCGGCAAATAAGAATGTAAAAATTGAAGTGGGAAATCCCCTATCAAAAAGTAATGAAGGAGACCTGGCGATATACACGGAAGACCCCGAAATGAGTAAAGGCATCAGTAGAATCTTCAAGGAGAGATACCCAGAACTCAGGCTGCTGTGTGATCCGGAAGCCACTGCTGAGGTGGCATACCTCACTTCCTCTGTGAGAATTGGAGGGGCGGATATAAACGAGCGTATGGTATTTAGACTCTGCCCCCTGAAGCCTGTGAGCGAGGAACAGAAATTACAGGAAATGTATAGAAACCTAGAAAAACTAAGAGATATGGCAGTTAAACTGGGAAGGAATAGAATATTAATACCAATACCTGACCGATACGAGACCGAGATAACCAGAAAGTTACTTGAAGCGGTGTTCACCAAAACTGATATAAGGATAAGCTTACATGTGCCGAGGCAGGAAGCCAACAAGAGGCCGGATAAGACGACGAAAGCAAACTCAGGCAGAGATACGGATGCCCTTTGCATGCGAAAACTCTCCCAATATGACGTTAATGATGACAATTTACTTGCAATGTTGTCAGACTTGGCTAACCTTCTTGATTTTCAAGTAAGCAAATTGCCAAGTCTAGGAGCATGTTTCATAAAGTAGAATAACAACTTGTGAAAGCAACTAAAAAAGCGCACACCGCGCGCTTGTTCCTTATGCCTCAGACTAACCAAAAGGGCTCCCATTTGTCTGTTAACTAACCCAAACTAACCAATAAAACTAATTCAGACTAATGCAAAATAACCCGAGCTAACCAAAACTAGTCCATACTAACGTAAACTAACTCAAGCTAACCCAGATTGACCAAAAGTAACCCATACTAAGCAAAACTAACCTTGGCTGTTTAGCTATACATGTATATATAAGTACTAAAAGTTTACTCACAGTACACTGTCGACCTTAGATCAAGTATATTTGTCATAAAATGAAATAATTTTAAAAGACAACCGCGCTACGCACGCTTGTCGTAGATCAACCACAGCTAACCCAAAATAACCAACACTAACTCAAACTAGCCGGCACTAACCCAAACTAACCAAAACCAACCCAGGCTAATACAAACTAACCAAAACTAACCCAGGCTAACCCTAATTAACCAAAGTAAAGAGACAAGCGCGCTTCGCTATTCCAATCTAAGCAAAACTAACCCAAAACAACAAAAACTAACCCAAACTAATCCAAGCTAACCGAGACTAACCAAAAGAAACCCATACTAACCCAGACTAACCCTAATTAACCAAAGTAAAAACACAAGTGCGCTACGCGCGCTTTTCTCTTCGCTATCTCAAAACAAGCCAATCCAACCCAGGCTGACCAAAGCCAACCCATACTAACCAAAGCTAACCCAAATTAACCCTAATTAACCAAGGTAAAGAGACAAACGCGCTACGCGCGCTTATTGCCTATTCCCTATCCGAAACTAAGCAAAACCAACCCAGACTAACCAAAACTAACACATACTAACCAAAACTAACCCAGACTAACCTTATGTAACCAAAGTATATTCCAAACTAAGCAAAACCAACCCAGACTAAACAAAACTAACCCATACTAACTAAAACTAACCCGAACTAACCAAAACTAAAGCAAGCTAACCCAGACTAACCAAACCTAACACATACTAACCGAAACTAACCCTAATTAACCAAAATAAAAAGAAAAGCGCGCTACGCGACCTTTTCTCTTCGCTATCATAAACTAAGCAAAACCAACCCAAACTAACCTAAACTAACTAAAACTAACCCTAATTATCGTATTCCAGATTAAGCAAAAATAATCGAAACTAACTTTAATTGGCCAAAGAAGCGCATTGAGGCGAGCGCGCTACGCGCTTGACCAACCACGCCCAACACAAAATCAAAATTAATTCAAAGTACCAAACAAACGCACTACGCGTGACACTTTCTTAAACTAATCAAAATGATCTTTTAAATTTGTATCTATTTCAATAAACTAAATGAATTAGTTTATATGACTTATTATTAAAAGTGACCCACTTCTAGCGTAACATCTAATTCTAGTAAATTATATATTCGAATTATTGTTATTTTATTAAACAAAGCCATTAGTAATCATTATTTGTAAGAAATTTTCGTCCCACAGTACTTTTGAAACATATTCAACACGAGGCTCTTATATTTTAGAACTGAATAGAAATTACACTTGGCAACATCTACCCGTACAATAACCAACTGAGTCATAGTCATGTTGACGTTTATCTCATAAATATTATATTATAGTTTTAAAGTGCAAAAAAAAACAGTTTTATTTGCAATTTGTATGAAAAGAAGCTTTATATTATGTTATTATTAACCTTCTGCGATCATACCTTAGGACAAAGTGTACTGGAATTGTGTTTATTAGGAAAAAATGTATGTTAAATTTAAATTTTTATTTTCAATTTATTTTGAGAGAATGTGCTTCATCCGCAAATTTTTTTGCGTTAATGTGTCCCATTTGATGTAATCTTTCCATAGAACCCAAAAAATGCTTCAAAATGGACGGTGCTCATATGACACCAGAACCAACAAGGGTAAGTATCATAACCTGTGTGATATATTTTCGAAGCCGGTTCTTATGATTAGTGCAATGGACAGCACTAATATTCCCGAAAAATATATTTAATAACTTAATTTCAGTTTGTCTATAAATTTCCAGATTGAAATATAAATTATTCTAAATCGCCTTCATTCATTCTAAAGTAATTTCATTCATGAATCGAATTTTTAATCGTATCAATTTCACAATGCTATTTTGTTATTATGATATCCTCATGTTTACGCTTTCATAACTTACGAAGTTTTGCTGAATACACACAAAATTCAATATCGAACTTGGCTTTTTTCAGTCGAATCGATAAATATTCTCATATATCAACGTATTATCTGCAGAACTAATTATATTGCACTAAAATCAAATATTTTTCTTGAATTTTCAATCGTTTCCGATGTACTTGACGTGTTGCGTAGCCAAGAAATTCGCCACATTTTGTACCACCAGATGTCGCGTCGTGTAACGCACATAGCGAATATTTTTTACATAAATCTTGTCACGTAATGAAGCATAGATAGATAGCATAGCATAAGGTACATAGAATACCTAATAAATAGCAAAACTAGATTTGGAAAGTAAATATAAGAAACATAGAATAAAATAAATATATAGGAAAATGTATATGTAAGCGATACAAAGAAGTGTATACCAAAGCAGTAAGAAATTGCAAATAATGTATATTTAACCTTACCTTGAGAACATATTGCATGGATCACAATCCAGGACCAGTCAGGAGCCATTGGAAAGCACCAATCGAGTCCATACAGGACTTAGCCATTCGAAGAATCACCAGTAGAAGTTCAGAAGTTGCCCCGTTCTTCGACTAGGGATTCCTAGAAGATAAAAAAGTATAAGAATTTTTAATATATGGATGAAATACCTACAGCAGTAGACAACGAATTAGATAATTTAATAAATAATAGAATAATACCAAACCTTAGAATCTATTCCAGATCAAATTTTGCCAAATGTCTAATATTGCAAAAAATCATATTCACGATACTTATATTTAATTGTATTCTTTAGCCCATCCAATACCAAAACACGAAGAAGCAAACAAAAATCAAGTCGACGACATTTTGTCACGCCATTCAAGGAACAAAGAACCCACTACGAGACTACGATCTACCGCAGACAGCATTGCAAAAGAAGACCGCTACGAGCGCCATCTACCAAGCTTTACGTAAACAAGCAGTCCGCAACACAAAAGCAAACTACTTAAAGGGAACGTCCGATAGCCGACAGCGAAGGAATCTGCAAACAACGACTTATACAGTCGTTAAAAGCGTAACGTATAGTTTTCGATTATTAAGTTAATTAAGGTACATCATGTTTACTGTAATAATAGAAATATAATTTGAATATCATTATTATAAAGTGACACGAGATCGCATTGCAAGCCAATAACTTGAGAAAATAATAAGATTCATAAAGACATCTGATATGTTGCAAATATATTTTATTGCTTTAAACAAAGCTAGCATGTTGAATTAGGTCAGCAAATTTTGGATAGGTCAAGAAATATAACTGAGTCAATAAACTGTTATAATGCTGTTTGCAAATATTATATATGTATACTGGACAGTCTATATACTATATAGTTTTGAAAAATTTGTAAATAATGGATTTAAAAATAAGAAATAAATATCAATGGTTAAATAAAATATAGACAGGACCGGCTTTTGAATTTTAATCTAAAAAGAAATAAGTTTAACGTACCGTAATATTATTTATTTAGGATAGGTAATTTATGTTACAGACAGAGCCGCAATAACTTGATTTTTAATGCCAAGGGTAAAATTAATTAACTTTATATATAAGCCCCATTAACCAGACAATGAATTAATATCAACTCTGTTGGGATGGACGCATCTTAACAGAGGGGATATCATATAAGAGGCAATTTATTGTCCATAGACATAAAACTGTAGTTTTAAAAATAAATGGCATTATAAGCCAGTGTAAAAAGAAAAGCAATGTTCTCAAAACGGATAGGTTTGCACTAGATATAAGGTATAATACAGGGTGTTAAAAAATTATTTTTTAGAAAAATTTCAGTTTTTTCGAACTATTACCGACATATTTACAAATACAGATCAATAAGCTTAAAGAAATCAAATCAAGAGAGTTTTTATCATATATAATTAGTAATAAGTTAAAGACAGAACCGTATTTAAATAATACGTTTGTCACGTAGTTGCTTTATTAACACAATGAATACTAAGACGTAAAACGTTATTGGCCATTGAAGCAAATAAATTTGCAATAATGCATCTCTAGTAAAAAGCCGGGTTTAACGAATTATGATGTGGTTAATAAGACAACTAAAGACGTCACAAATAAGAAAACATAGGATAAGATTATAACATTGTTAATATAACTTTTAAAATTATTTTTCTTTTGTTACATGTATAACTAACTAATGGCGAGGCAAACTACACAAGAACTTACGACTACATGAAATGGAAATGGGTGGATCTAAGCCAGAACAAGTCTATTGACGAAATATATATTAAATTATAATAAAATTAGGTGCAATACAGTATGTCTTCTCGAATTGAGGTCGGTTTTCTCTCTTTTAAAGCAAATAAGTTAGGTTAAAACGTTGGGAACCAACGTTATCAGGGAGGGGGAATGTGAGAACTACTTAAAAGCATTAATTAAATATCACCCTGTCGTAAGTTTGAACTTGAACTTGACAAATGTTATATAAACATTCACTGTTAATTATAAACAACTTGAGCGGTCGACGGGAGCGATTTTAATCCTTAATGATGCAGCCATCAGCATTTTGTAACATATAAATACGCAGGCAAACGCCAAGTTCATCAGGCTTTCGGGTCTCTCAAACCGCTCAGTCTAGTTGCGGGGCAGTACACAGGTACGTCCACTTCTAGCTGTTCTATCTCACAACCCCCATATCTGTGAACACCTGGACACAGGTCCAGGGCGATCAGGTCCTTACCTAACCTGGATGAACGTATGCACAGGTATACGGCATTCGGGGGTTACTAAACTACGCCTCCCTCGAGAAGACATGCATTCCATATTAATTGGGTATAGTGTAAGCTCTTAATTCATCTATAATCTTAAACACGCCTTTATTAGTATACAGCATAACTGTTGCTAAGTTTGTTTGTAAATAAACTTGTTATTGTTTTTATCGATGTGTCTCTTTTATTATCTCTTCTCAACTTGACGTAGTGCGTTCCTAAATCTGAGCTACTCTCCTACACGCTAAGTAAGGCGTGGCGTCACAGATAAAAAATACAAATCGTGACAATATTTTAAGAAAAAAGTAGATATATTTAACACGTGGGCTGTGTGTACTGTACCAAGTAAGGTGCTAAAAGAATTCTTTATAATTTTTTGTTGACGATGAAAAAGGTGATGTGTCATAGTAACTGCTTGGAGATCCCACTGTGATGACTAAATCGTGTATAACTCTTTCAGTTTGACTGTCAACTTCCTAGTACTTCTCTTCGACACAATGGACGTGTTTAACGTATGATTTATAATTCCCTGATGAGTGTAATCGGTCACTATTCTCTTTTCGCTTTTTTTTAATATTACCTTCATAAACATCACTGTAAAATGCAACCCATTCGATTCGATGTTCAATGGAAATATCTATCACAGACATCAACAATGAGAGCAATCAAGTCACGTGCGGCGCTTCTAATTGTTATCCTCTTTTTGTTCGCCTTCATCACTTCAAAATATAAATGAAATGCAGGCAGCCGTTTATTTATATATAAATTAAAATAAAATCGCGAATATGATGCACATATATGGGATAGGTAAACACGCCTAATGGCAGTGGACCAGTGCTACTCAGATTGCGATAAGCGGCAAAATATCACATCGTATAGATTTGATTTTGCAGATTATATATACGGTTCCGCATAGTAATAACAGTTTTCTAAGAACCGCCCAGAATTCTTTCCTGTCCCGTACTATAAGTACGATGCTATATTTAAAACTATTTTCTTTCATTTGGGTAAAACTTTTTTTTAACTGTGTTATTGCTCTCTAATGTTGTTTTGAGAAGTAACTGTCAGTGGTGTTTGTGTTAAAAGTGTTTTTATTAATGTGTAAACATCTTACGCGTCGGTATGAGGGAAAAATCTCAGGAAAATGGACGGAAGTGTGAAACCCGGATGCAACATCATAACCATGCGCAGTCTACTTCAGCGCTTCATTGTAAAACGAGTAGCGGATAAAGACAGCTTTTAAAATACATTCCCGACTTATCGGAAGGCATCGGGTGTTTTCGTTAGATTGCGTTCCTATTTTACCTATCTTTACGATGCAATGAATTGCTTACAAGTGATCTGGTGGTTCAGTAGTTAAGATGCTAGACCTCTGGTTCGACGGTCAGGGCTCGATTCCCGATGGTGTTATTTTCATTTTCTTGAGGTTATATTTGTAAAAAGTTTTTTTTTTATGATTTTGGGCATGCCTTGGGTTAATTTTGGTTAGTTTTTGTTCGTGGCGCCTCTGTAGCGAGCTAGGCGAGTGGAGGGCTATGCGTTAAGTGTAATATTAGACAAATGTAAACATTAAACAACGCACGTCAGGCGGTATCTGTGGCGGGAATGTGTTTTGCAGGCTATCTGTAACTGTTCATGTAAAACCTGTTCTTTCTAACGCCAGAATATAGGCTACCAATTCCAAATAAGTGGTTGCCTATATTCAGGCGTCACGCGGCCTAAGCTGGCATTAGATTTTCATGTCGATGATGTCGATATAGGATATATTTACACATCAGTGTCTCGAGCACTAAAACTCCACTTTAACACTTATAGCATAAATAACTATTAAGAAGTACTATTACCCTACATAATGTTATTGTATGTGTGTAAACTGGCAATTCACGCCCTGTGATTTAATTTTTGGGCCACCTGATCGTTATAGAAGATGAATTTTAGTAATGCACCGCAACAATCTTATCCTTCAAAGCTGACTACTATTCCTCCAGCTGGCATCCTAATTAACATTTACAAACCTAATTAATTGAACGAGAAGTGCCTTTCGCTTTAATTATTTCGCTAAGTGAATAATGTTCCATTTAGCCAGTCATTTCATCCATGACCTACAAAGTTTAGCCTGTTTAATCTATTACATTTCAAGAAGCTTAGCCAGCATCTTGGTCATAATTTGCATGGTGCAACTGAACAGTAAACGTCTATTATAAATTTAGAGACTCTTCATTAGTGCTTGCGAAACCACTAAAACTTGTAACGGTGCAAGTTGGTTGGATTGTTTGTGTAACGTTTTTAGGCTATCTAACGAACTAGGATCATAACTTATGTTTACTTTTTATGTGCTTTTGTAATATAAATGTAATATTCGAAAGTCAAGCATAGAAAATATTGCTTGCGCTTTGTGTTGTTTGTCAAAATCGACAGCGAGCGCTGATGAATTTTTCATGAAAATGGCTGATCTAAATAAAAGAACAATTTGAAATTGTATTAATTTCCTTACGCAACAAAATAAATATTTTATTACCAGTATCGTAATGACTTGATGCCAATCAGTCCTAAAGAGGTAGTTAATGTCCTTCAACAATAACCCATATTGAATATTTATAATGTCGTCCCAGCTGGAAGGTGTAAGGGGTGGGTCGCGTAGTGGTGGTTAAGTCCCACCAGGATTCCAGGTTTATTTCCGTACGCGGTAGCGTGGCTTGAGGGCGGTCGGGGGGTATATCCTGCGGAGAGATAGAGCCTTCGACAGACAGTGGTTATACCTACAGTGTGCGAGACCTTCATGCATAAGATCTCACTCGTGCAGTTCATTAGCTTATATTTGTGAAAAGATCGGAAATTTCCATGGCACAGGCTCTCCTTACTGGAGGTTTCCACCAAATAGTCCCCTCACATTGGAAGAACGTGTAAATTATGCAGGAGGGTCGCCATGCCTCTAACTAAGTGCCAGAAGAGAGGCGTGCAAGCAAATTGCCATTCCACCCTCTTGGGAATTGGTTAACAAACAAGAACAACTATTCAACCATACATGTAGACATAAATTGAAGGGTTTGGTGCAAAAACCGGTCAGCTCCATTTTTTTAAATTTTACAGTATTAACAAAAAACTGTTATTCAACGAAGGAAACTTTTTTAAAAATTTAAAAATTGATCTTTAATATAGAAGAGGTTATTAGAAAATATTATTCTTAAAAAAACATGTGAAAATATACATATTTTTTTATTAAAAAGCATTTTTTCAAAATGGAGCTGTCTGTTTTTTGACACAAAATATGATAACATGACAGAAATTCATAAGTAACTTAAAAAAAAAGTACAAACAGGTTTAAAACATCTCAACTTCTACGTCTTCGTCATCGCTCTCGGGGTTTTCCTGCGGTATTTCTGGACCAATAGCATTAAATATAATGTAATACCACTAATCGTTCTTAGGTACATACTTTTTAGCCAGGCACCGAATATTCTCAAGTTTCTTTTTCTGGTCGGTAGCAAAGGCAGTAAGTAACAACTTTACAAAAACGTCTCTCCCACCTTTGACGGACGAACGTGGCATCACGGCGACTACAGCCAAGGAAAAAGCAAACATGCTCGCCAAAATGTTCTCATCGCACTCTACCTTAGACGTCCTCCAAGGCAAGACTCTCCCCACCATATCGAACATCAACACTACCATGGCAGAAGTCAAGTTTCATCACCATGATATTCGCAAAATCCTTAAAGAACTAGATACGCAAAAGGCATCAGGACCGGACGGAATACCTGCCATTGTGCTAAAGAACTGCGCCAATGAACTAACACCCGTTTTCTCCAGGCTTTTTTCTCTTTCTTACGGAAAAGGGATTTACCCATCCTCTTGGAAAGTCGCTCGAGTGCAACCTGTCCCAAAAAAGGCAAGAAAACCACGCCCTCAAACTATCGCCCAATTGCTTTGCTTCCAATAATCTCCAAAGTCATGGAACGTGTAGTCAACCAGCAACTACTCAAGTACCTGGAGAATAGTCGAGAACAACAGAATAATCAGCGATAATAAATACGGCTTTCGGAAAGAGAGATCGACAGGAGATATATTGGCATATTTCACTCATATATGGAGTAGGGCAATTGAAAACTACGGAGAGTCTCGAGCGATTGCGTTGGATATTTCAAAGGCATTCGACAGGGTTTGGCATGACGGACTGCTCAACAAACTGACGTCCTTCGGACTGCCAGCCTCTCTCTGCAGCTGACTGGCCAGTTTCCTTGAGAACCGATCCCTACACGTTGCAGTCGATGGACACATCTCGGATAAATTCACCATCAACGTGGGCGTGCCTCAGGGCGCAATACTTTTACCAACTCTGTTCCTCATTTATATTAATGACCTGCTGATCGATGGAATAATCCTGTTTATAGTTTTGCAGATGACAGTACCCTTGTCTCCCACTTTAGATCAGAAAAACCCTTACCAGCGACTGAGACTCATCACCGCAGACAGGAGCAGATTACAGCTATTAATCAAGACCTGGAGAAAGTTCAAACTTGGGGCGACCGAAATTTGGTCCAGTTCAATGCAGCAAAGACCCAAGCAGCAACGTTTACCAAGAGGGCCAATACAGCGGGCCCTGACATCATTATGGCAGGATCGACCATTCCTTCATCCACGTCAATCGGACTGCTGGGTGTCTCGGTCAACAGCAATATGTCATGGCATGACCATGTTGCTAACATCGCAAGATCAGCCTCCCAGAAGCTTGGTGCGCTATTTCGCAACAAAAAACTCTATACACCGCAGCAGTTGCTCTTGCTGTACAAAGCGCAAATAAGACCGTGCTTAGAATATTGCTCACATATCTGGGGTGCCGCACCAAAGTATACCCTAAAGCTGCTGGATTCCATTCAGAAGAGAGCTGTGCGTCTGGTCGGCGACCCGGAGTTGACACGGAATCTAGGTGGTCTAGAAAACCGCAGACATGTGGCCGAGATGTCTCTGTTTTACAGATACTTTCACGGCAGATGTTCCCAGGATTTGCACCACTTCGTCGTACAACTAGAAACAACTAGAACATCGCTTTACATAACTCCTTTGTCTGGCGCACTGCATCACTGTGGAACTCACTTCCAAGACATCTGTTTCCCACTAATTACGACCTACAACTATTCAAGAACTGTGTCAATCAACATCTTCGCACACACACCGCTCGTCGAGCGCCATAGGATCTCCCTTTAGTGTGTGTGCCACTGCCATAAAAAAAAACAAAAAAAGGTAAAGGATAGCTGTTATAAAATATTTGTGAAGGAAGTGAGTTTTTTTTATTATTTTTTTTTGGATTAGTTAGTTTTTTTTTGCATGCTTGGGTTAGTTTTGGTTAGTTTTTGTTGGTTGCACCCCGCAGCGAGAGGAGGGCATTGCATGAATACAAATGCGTGAAGTGCTAACGCGCAAACACCATTGACGGTCGGGGCTATACTTCTTTCGGCTATGCTAGTGTAACACACGTGCTTATCTAGCCAGTCAGGCGTCGTTATTTAACTGAGGTTCTGTAACGCGGAGGCTTCCTAAATATGCGCCCGTTAACAAATTAAGCAAAATTTTGTAAAAACTATAAGCAGTACACGTTACAATCCAACGAATAGCGAACAACTGAGATAAACAAGATCACGCAGCCGCATATTTACTTTAACACGCGAAGACAACTCCATTTGTGATTTGCAACAAGAATCAGACTGCTCCGGAGCTGGACGGTTCTTGACCTAAAATAATATTGGCACAGCTCCATTCCCTATTATATTTCCTATTATAAAGCATGGAGCTGTTCGTTTTTTATTGCAAACGATGCAGCATGCAAAATACATTTAAATTCAGTTAAAAAGTAATTTTCGGTGAAAAATGGAGCTGACCGGTTTTTACATCAAACCCTTCAATTTCAAATACGGTAATGAGACAATTTTTATGGGCGTGTAGGGGCGAAATCTTATAATTTCGTAAATACGCAGCTCGCATTGGAAAGAAATGGCATTTTTAGTAACTGAAATGCGAGTGAACTACGCCGGAAAGCGGTACTTAATTTTGAAATTAAACATCCGCTAGTATAAAAATTTGGTTGCTTAACTTTTTAAAATAAAAAGACTCCTCCTACGCTTAAAAACACTCCGAAATTTACAGTCAAACAAATTTCTCAACAAAATTAACTACCCGACTAAATTTATTTTATATTATACCAGACATTTCCTGCCTGAGAAACTTTTAATGCTTCAAGGAAATTAATTATTCTCCATTAAGTAAATGTTTAACCCAACCACCTACAGACAATTTTAATTTATGAATAGGCTTTCTTGGTCTAATGAGTTGTAAAAAAATTCCTTCAAAACAAAATTTAAAGGTTTTCTTCTACCGCTAAAAATCATTGTATTGCGAATTCTTAGAAAAGCCTTCCTTATCATAAAATAATGTACTTTATCTACTTTCATTTAGTAATTTGAATTTTACAGTTCTATAAATCTTTTGTATGCTTTTGATGCTTTACAGCACTAGTGCTGTAATGAAAAAAAACCGGTTTTATTAACATTTTGCTGTTAAATAAAACCACACTTTTTAGAAGAATGATTTATTATTAACAATTATAAAATTAATTATCAATTATTAATTAAAATTTATTATTTTTAAATTATAACACTTAAGGTTTATTATAAATATTAATAATACACTTTTTACAGTTAGAAATTTGTATACCAGAAGTGGATGTGATGGAGCCCTTTACGTTCGAATTTCCAATCATTAAATCCGTGTCTGACCCTATGATCTTCTTTGCTATTTGTTTCTTATTTTGTAAAGAATTATCAACGTAGCTTTCTGCCGTAGAAGAGGATTTCCAGCCGACATGACGCTTTAACATCTGCATATCTGCACCACCATCAACTAGAATGGTGGCTGAGGACCTGCTGAAACAATGTCCAGTGTATCCTTCGGGATTCTTCAATCCAAGTTTTGTTGCAATCTTTTTTGGTATATTTCCAAAACTATTAATTCCGACAGGCTGGGAGGTACATTTTCCTTTTCCGTAGAAAACAAAAAACCGCCTGTGAGTTGCATTAAGAGGACGAAATTTAGCATATTTTCGAAAAATACTTAAACAGTTGGCACCTGTCACATTTCCTTCTGTTATAACAAATTCTCGGATAATTTTGGTTTTCGAGCATGGAATTACAATTTTTATATACAAATCATTGTATCCAATATGATCCAACATTAACTTAGTTAGTTCTTCGCGCCGACAAGCCCCAAAAATGCGGATTATCATAACAACCTTCATAAGTAAATATGTTTCATCATCTGCAGTACTAAGAAACTTACATACGTCTTCCTTTGTAAAAACTTTGGACTTTTTAGCTTTGTAACCCTCTGAATTTCTTTTAGAAGATGTGATTAGTTGAGAAAATCTGCTTATATCTTGATTTTTCTTGACTGAAATCATAGTTCTGAACATTGAGTAGTGAGTCCATAGTGTAGATGGTTTCTGGGAGCGTTGCTTTCCGGAAAAATAACCCAAAAGGATTTTCTCAGACACCTCCTATATTTTGATAGCTTTGCACCAATCTTCAAACTTCTGGTACTCCAACTCATACCGCGCCTTGGATTTTGTCGGAACTAAATTTGAGATCGCTTCGTTTGCTGCTGCTTCTATATCAGAGGATAAACTTCCATCAGAATCGCTCATTTTGAAACGCGCTTTTTATATTTTTGGATTTGTTTCACAAAGTTTCGACAGTAACCATGCGAAACAGTAACCATGCGAAAGGTAACATAAAAAACTTGATTAGTAAACTTAATAGCAGGTGCATTTTTATTTATAAAAATGCCTTTTGCCAAATATTTTTATTCATAGATGAAAGTAGATAAAATTTTGTACAATATTCTTGTTGTAAATTCATATTACTATACTCGATGTTTTATCAAACTCGGCTGACGCCTCGTTTGACAACTTTAACATCTCGTGTTGTAATATGAATCTTTACAACACTAATATTGTAAATAACTATTACGTGACAGGTTCATAAATACCATATTTTCAGAAATATTAATATTTTACTAAGATTAGCATTTTAATACAAGATTGTTTCCATTTAATCCAATAACGCCTCGGAAACTGGAGATTAAACCTAGCCATTCAAAACCGAGAGTCAGAAACGTAAACAATCGTCAACAGCGTCATTGTCGCGTGACGTGGGGAAACCGATATCCCGATTGGTCAATCGGCCATAAAATGTTTGATGTGGGTGAGGCGTTAGCTACTTACAACAGGGTTGGATTAAAGTTGCAAATGCATTATTATTGCTCTGCTATAATATGTTTCGCGTCACGTTTTTTTAAATAGGGTGATACATATTTTTAGGTGATTTATAAAGAGTGTGAATATGTATCGTACTTTTAGACGCTTTTAGATTTTCTGGCTCATTTGGGTCATTTCTGAAAATACTGCTTTGCTATTCCACATTCATTTTTGTATTTTCTTTAAATAAACGCCACAGGCAGGCGTTAAAATATACGTAAGATCCCGTCTACTTAGCCTTTTTCCTTTTAAAATAATATCATAGGAAAATGAGCGTGCAATAAGCTATTATCCTGCTTATTAAAGTTAACGATCTTAAATTCTGTTAAATCACTTTTCATTAAAATATAATTTTATTTACGGCGAGAGGCACGTAGTATCTTCATTATAGTTAGTTCAACCCAGCTGCCTCGCTATTCTTGAATATTAATAGACAATTCGACGGGCAGATCGTGTTCTATTACAGCATGTATGTGGCTACTAAGCTTATCAAATTAACCTTCAAGGAAAAGTAGTGCATCTGAACTTAACTGAATTTATTTAGCTGATAATCAGTACTGAACAAGCAATAGGCAAATTTTAATACTAAAAATAGTGTAATCAAAACCGAGAACGAAACTGTGTAAACCCGCAATATTTCTAAGCGATTTACATTAAATGGCTCTACTGAAAGCAAATAGGATAGACTCAAATGCAAATTAGATTAAATAATATAAATAACCAAGAAAAGTAATTATGAATATAAGGCAAGAAACAACAATTAATAAGAAAATGCTAAACAAGGAAAATTATAAGCGGTTAATTTAGCAACAATTTTATCTATATTAATAGAGAGGTTCTTTAATTGTTTATTTATACTAGAATTAATAACTGTGTCTACTTACTATTCGAACCGAACAACAACATCGGATGTTCAAGGTTACAGAGATATAAAGAGTAGGAAACAAGTAACTATAATAGCTCGACATAATTACAATACCCATTGTACTATCATCATATTAATTTAAAATTCAATTTCCTTTGAAATATACTATTCCATCATTCTTTAGTTCTTTTAAAACAAATATTAATATTCTGTTTATTTTTGTGCAAACACAGCAGTAGAAAACTTATTTTATTATTCGTGCGCAAATTCTTTTTTTTTTAAACTCCACTTTGATCTGGGATTTGAGAAGGTAAGAAATTGGCTTGATCGTGGCTTCTGTGGTGGGAGCGAGAGGTGTTTAGAGAAGATATCATTAATTTTTTTTTGTGCTTTAATTTTTGTTGTATCTCTTTTATTTTAACGTTTTGCAGGGACCCATAATTCAATTAAGTTTAGAAGTGAAATAAAAGCCTTGTAGTCTTCCTCCACCTAAATTATTGCGCAATTTAGCTCAGGTAGCTCGACATGTTTCGTACACATAAATGTTCATCATCAGGAGAGCTAAAAGAATCCACCCTTATTTAAGAGTTCAAGTTCGAAATAATACAATATAAAAGTAAAATTCAAACCAACGGCCTGAACAAATGAAAACCTACTCACCAGAGCTCGGGTCCGAAGACCACAGTAAGAAGGGGAAAAAATTCAACCCTTAGGAGAAAAGTATCATCTTATCATCTAGAATTAAGTGTAGGAGGAAGAAAAGAAGAAAAGTCGCTGAAAAAGAGAGATTAGTTAAATTGATTGTTAGAAATTTGTCATACCATTGCCTTACCTAAAATACATGTTACAGTTAAAACCTAAATTTAAACTTAAAAGATATTGTGCCACATAGGGCTTTAATTATTTATTTTTCTTCCTTTTGGAGAACATTTTATTGATTTAGAAGGATTTTTCAATTTAAATCTAAAGTAACGAAACCAAACTTGTCACGTTGATGGCCATGATTGAAAATTTAAGGTTAGGTTGACAGATGACAAAATGTCAAAAAAACAAGAATGACAAATGAAGTTCAGAGCAATTTTCTTCTTCTCTTCCCCGAGGCAACCAATGGTTGGTGTGTTGGAATAAACGTGGATGGGAATTAGAGCCCGAGCTCTAGAAAAGACATCCAACAATAAGTACAACTTCAAAGCCAGCGGGAAATACCTAGAAACTAGGCCCGTATACAAGTTTCTCTCACGGAGGG
>MU185847.1:812-26954 GCA_016904865.1 Pissodes strobi | reverse complement strand
GTATGTGTTATCTCAAGGATTAAACAAAGTCAAAAAAAAAAGTTGCTGGTACATAAAATAACATTTCCAGTAAAAGAAATATATTGGAATTCCACTGTCATGTCACGTTGTATCTTCAATCGTCATCAAGTGAATACTGATGGAATTTCATAGACTAGGAACTTTCAAGAGAAATTCAAGAGAAAATTATGGAATTACGTTCCAATTCAGAGACTCTCGGTAAATCTAAATAAAAGATAACTTGAATTTAATGATAAATATAAAAATAGAGGTACAACCTCTAATAACGAGTCTTATAACTCCAAATAAGTAATTTCTACTACTTTTTACTTCGGCCCTTGGCACATAAACGATAATTGAGCGTAATTACGCCTCAATTAATTAAAGATAAAGATAAGATAATCACTATCTCGCATCGAAATAGAAATTTAGATAAAAGATAAAAAAATCATAATTTTACATACTTGAGAATAACCTCTCATAAATGCAAAGAATGTCGGTACATCAGTGTTGAGCCGAGACAGGGCGAGTGCTAATAATAATATACTGGATGTAACAAATAAACTGAAAATTTAATTAAATGAGGCTGAAAAGAAAAAATATTAAAACCAGCAATACTATGAGAAATTCTACTGAAAATTCAATTTACTACCTTTGCAGGAATATATAGAATCTACTCCGAGAATTCACCCAAATAATACTGTTCTATTTGAATGGAAATAAGTAAAATAATGTGCGTGACCACTAAACGATGAAATAATTACGTTCTCCGTAAATCTGGACTAAGCCTCCTTCAAATTACATGAATTTGACTAATGAGAGACGCAATTATTCACCAATAAATCGGTATCCTTACCCAACGGTCACGAATATAATTAAGATTATTGAAGATGTAAGCTAAATAAAAATCATGAACAAATATTAATTATGTATTTAAAAATTAAAGAATTACTTAATTATACTGCAAGATGAATAAAATATTTCAAGATTAAAAACTAGCACTCACCCATCGTCGGCGTCTCGACACAAGATAAACGACCTCTCTTTCAAAATTTAAGACGTTCGACAAATTGTGTTTTCCGATGTTTTAATTGGATAATTTATATCATGTGACTACCACTATAGATCACGCAGCGTCAAGCTATAGAAATACCCAATATTAAATATAGCAATCTATAGTAAATTAAATTCATAAATTGTAGGTATAAAATAGCGTACTGCGCTCTCAAATTTCAAACCACACGAAATAAACTCATTCGCGAATAGATGTCACTATTAAATATAGAAATCTACAGTGAAATAAATCCACAAATCGTAGGTATAAAACAGCGTACTAGTGCTTCTAAAATCGTTACTTGCACGAAATAAAACCATTCGCGAATAGATGTCACTGGCGACTCAAACATCGAATACCGAGAATCATTTGCAAATGAACCGAAGTTTTAGTGGAGCGGAAAAAGCATATATTCCGTTACAGCTTTATAGATTTCCTTATACAAAGATGCAAAGTGTTAAATAACTGCCGACCATCGTAAACAATCGATTTCCACGCCCGGGAAGTTGATGGAATTAGGAGGAAAATATTGTAAAATTCTGGTGTATTATAAATATAGTTAGGGTTACAACCCTTAATTTTTTATGCAACAGACACAGTGTTTTAGTACACAAAAAAATGGATTTATATGAATATTTTGTAGGATATTATTTTTAGGTGGGAATTTTCACCAATTTACTTTAAAAAAAAATAAGATTTATTTAATTTTTATGGGTTTGAGTGCGGGGTACTTTACCCCGGTATCGTTATGATAAGTTAATATATTTAGCTTGAAAGAGTTATTTAAGAGTTTCTTTAAAATATATAAATTTTTTATTTTAGGCTACGGTTAATGTCTTCAGTTTTTTTTATTTAGTTAATTTTTTTAGTACCTTTAAGTTAATAGAAAATTAATTTTTTTATATATTTTCAAAATACATACTTATTCAAATTCATTAATAAAATTATTTTAATAAATATTCTAAAGCAATAAGCGCTGAACCGTTAGAAGCACATAATCCTTAGTTGACTAATTTGGGACTCAGGAAAAGTTTCCTAACCCTGTTGATTTCTTCCGTTTCTACCAGCAGTGTTATTTTTTATAAGCTGCTTTCGGCTCTGGCCACTTAATTCTATGTTGTTTCTCTCAAAGATGTTGTGATATTCCGAATGTTGATGTTTCGCCTCTTTGGGAGTTGATTTTGTGTTCCTTCATTCATACTTTCAATGGCTTTTTTCGTTTCTCCTATGTATGAGTCTGCACCACACTCAAGTTCCCGATATATGCAGTTTTTCGTATCTTTTTGAATTTCCAGTTTTCTTCTGAGAGTCATTGGCATATGGAATGTTGAGCATCGTCTCTTTTTATTGTTCATTTGGTGACTGCCTATTACGCATTACTCTTTGCACCTTCTTTATTAGTCTCTCTGAATACCTATTCTTTTTCCAGGCCCTCATCTGTTTTACAAATTATTATTACGTGTGCTGGTTTCCTATTGTTATTATTTGCCCCTTTTTTCGCTCACCAAGATGAGATCACCACTTTCGCCTGCAGTTGCCATTATATTCATAAACTGGTATGAAAGTGAATCAATTAAAACCTCAAAGCATAAGCTGAAATTGTGGTTAAGGTATGTCGACGATACATTTATCATCTGGGACCATGAGGAACATCATCTAAACCAGTTTCCTAAACACGTTAACATGTGGAAGGAGTCAGATGGTCAATTGCCATTAATTGATGTATTGACCGGAGGAAGAAAAGGTCAAATAATTACATAAGTTGTAACATTGTACATGTATCTTAATATTATAATTCGATTTTCTCTGTGTATCCGTTAAATTGTGGTATCGATTGTCGTAACCTTATTACTACGAGTAGATTTCAGTACTCCGACCCGTTTGACAGCAAGCGCCTTCAAGATACGCATAAAAACAGGACATGTAGCGAAGGAGGTGAAAGTTGAACCCCTTCTCGCAGCACTTACCTACCGCCTTGTGGCGCTTAAGTCTTAACTGTTGGTGGATGGTCACCAGATAGTTCTTTTGTTAGATTTACGAGGCATAGTAACATGTATCTGTTGTTAGAATACCGACTATGCGGTTGTGAAACACTGCATCGTGTGAAAGGCGGTGTGATAACCCTCTTATTTTAAAAGGAAGGTTCGACCCATGTGTTTTTTAGTAGCATGGCTAAAAAAATCGTTTGTCATTTCACCAGGGTCTTTCCGAGGGACTGATGCCCATTTGTTCTAGGGAATTCCTTCCTTGAGCAGGAGCCCGCCGTCTGTTTCGAAGTGGACCAGGCCGAGAGTTTTGTGGACAAACTGATCTTCCCATCTGAGAGGTTCACCTAACTCGTCCATTCGTCCATCTACACTAGAGGCCAGTCAAGTAGCTTTTCATATACCGAACGCTGAAGGAATCGGCGAGTCCTGGTAGGATCTATTTAAATTATTAAGTGTTAAGGCGGTCACAAACTTCGTTCTTTTTACACAGTTTTAACCGAACGGGTAAAACTGTTCGGGTAAGAACGAACCACGACGACATCCACACATTCAGCAGTCTTTTGAAAATATTTGATATGAATAACACGACCTGCGAATTGGCAGTGGCGGCCGCGGAAGCCTAAGACTACTTACTTAAAAAGACAAAGTCTGTCATTCATAATTTTCTAGAAATCTGCATCGTAAACCACAGACTGTGACGTGCGTATTTATCAATGAAACTGTGGTACAGAAAGTGGCTAGTGGGTAAACAAACATAGGCGCAGCATTTTTATTTTTCCTAATATTTTTTCTTTCACCAAAATTCAATCGATTACGTAAAAACTAAATATGGGAATTTGTGGGTAGTTTATAGAGTTCGATTCTTAAATTAAATCTTGATATTGAAATATCGGGAATTGAAAACGACAAT
This sequence comes from Pissodes strobi, assembly GCA_016904865.1. NCBI lineage: Eukaryota > Metazoa > Arthropoda > Insecta > Coleoptera > Curculionidae > Pissodes > Pissodes strobi. The sequence goes on along the minus strand of MU185847.1, from coordinate 23,002 downwards.
TTTCAAATTTGGAAACGAATTTTTTTAGCACATAATATAAATTTGATTGTCTTGACTAGGAATGCTATTTAAATGTATTGAAAAGTATTTATTAATATTTTAGAGGGATATTTAATTATAAAAGATTAAAAGTCAATAAAGTTCCATCAACATACCTCCAATTTTTTTGTTCAGACTGATTGGGTATCAAAACTGGTAGGTATGAAAAAAAGGTAGCGACAATTTCGAACACCAAAACTCTGGCACGCGCAGCCACAGAATTGACGTATGGAACGTATGGAAACCGGTTTAAATGACTAAAATAAATTGGAACTAACTGAACGTAACCAAAAGTTTTTTGAATGGCTAACCAAAAGTAACAAAAAACACCAAAACGGGCTAAAACGTATAGGAACAGATTAAAAATATGGAAGTAAGTTAAAACTAACCTAAATAAACTGAATTTTGGCGACTAACCAACACTAACCAAAAACATTAAAATTGGTCATAATTAAGGTATCGGAACCGGTTCAAATGATTAAAATAAGTTGGAACTAACTCAAAGTAACCGAAAGTTGATTGAATGACTATAACCAAAACTAACTAAATGAAGCCAAACGGGCCAAAACCTATCAGAACACATTAAAAATGTTAAAGTAAATTAAAACTAACCTAAATTAACCGAATTTGCCTATTAACCAGAAGTAACCAAAAACGTTAAAATTGCTTATAGCGTACCGGCACAGGATCAAATGGCTGAAATATATTAAAACCAACTGATATTTCTCGAATGTTGATTGAACGACTAACCCAAAGCTAACCAAAAGCACCAAAAAGAGCTAAAACGTATCGAAACATTAAAAATATTAAATTAAGTTGAAACTAACCCAAAATAACCGAATATTGGCGACTAGCTAAAATGAAACAAATACATTTAAATTGGTTATAATAACGTACCGGAATCGGTTCTTAAATAAATTGGAATGACTAACTAAAAGTAACTAAAACACCAAAAAAGGGCTAAAACGTATTTTGGCGACTAACTAAAGTTAACCAAAAACCTTTAACTCGCATTTAAATTGGTTATAATAACGTGTCGGTACTAGTTCAAATTACTGAAAAAATTGGAACTAACTGAAAGTAATCGAAATTTGATTAAATGACTAACCAAAAGTAACCAAAAGTGAATAAATGCACCAAACGGGCTAAAAGATATCAGAACAGATTAAAAATGTTAAAGTAAGTTAAAACTAACCCAAATTAACCCAATTTTGGTGACTAATCAAAACTAACCAAAAACATTAAAATTGCATATAACCGGAACGAACCGGTTTAAATGACTAATATATAGTAAAACTAACTGAACTCCACCGGTGGTTGATTGAACGACCAACCAAAACTAATTAAAAGTAACCAAAAGCACCAAGAAGGGCCAAAACGTATCGGAACATTAAAAATATTAAAGTAGGCTCGAAACTAACCAAAATTAATCGAATTTTGGCGACTAACTAAAATTAGTCAAAAACATTTAAATTGGTGATAACGTACCGGAACCAGTTCAAATGACTAAAATAAATTGGAACTAACTGAAAGTAACCGAAAGGTGACTAACCAAAAATCTTAAATTTGATTATAACGTATTGGAGTCGGTTCAAATGGCTAAAATAAATTTGAACTAACTGAAACTAACCGAAAGTTGTTTGAACAACTAACCGAAAATGACTAAAAATAACCAAATGCACCAAAACGGGCTAAAACGAATCGGAACAGGTTAAAAATATTAAGTACAGTAATGTTATAGCTAATTATATATTATAGTTATTTTCCTAACAAGTGCGCAAAGTGATACTTTTCCGCACGCTAAAGCAGTTAGACGAACGACGCGAAGCGGAGTTCTGATATGCTTTAAGTGCGGGAAAGACACTTTGCGCAAGTGTTAGGAACAATGCTTTTTCTACGAGTACCCTAGAAAAGTAGAAATCTTATTATTGTATGCAGAAAGCATTAAAATATTGAAAAATCGAGTATGAACACGGCAAAAGTTTTTATGTCATAAAATTTCATTTTAAGTATACAACGCTTATTTAAATAATCTAGTTAAATAACTAGTAAGTATACAAAAGTGTATTCATTTCTAAATAATACAGCTTTTGTAAGTAAACCTTGTTTTCTGAGAAGATTCAAGCTTTTTCAGTTTCATAATGTATCCTGATTTTAAAATAATTTGTTAACACTAATTTTATTAATTCTGTTCCATGGCAATTTAACGGGACAGCTTCATATATATTGGTCCTCAAACCAGTCCAGAAAAAGTAGATGGCAAGGTTTTAAAAGTATTTATAAGCAAATATACGATTCAGTTTTCAGAAGCGTGTTTATAATGCGCGTACAAGCGACTGCGCTGGACTCGTCAGGCGGTAGGACTCGTCAGGCGGTAGGACTCGTCAGGCGGTAGGACTCGTGTAGACGAAAATATCAATTATGCTAGATTAGTTTCATTTTTGATTTGCAGATATAATAAACTTGTAAAGCGTTATTAGAAGCTAATTGTCATCTACTTATACTTGAACTAGAAACACATGCATTATTTTATTACTTTGTATGGTCCCCGAGGGACATCAATGAAATGACATTTAATACTCACCGATGAAACAAAAGTTTTGGAAAATTCCGACTTGTTTTCTTGCAAACTCTACAATGATGAACCATGATAAAGTATTAAACACTGATTTGCCTCATAAAATCTTACAAAACACTACCCGATAGTAATAGATTTAAAACATGCCGTTTTACTACGATTACTACGCTATGTTGACTTTTGGCCGGAAGCGGCCGAAAGTAGACGAGACGTAGCCGAAGTAGAGAAGGCAGCCACGCGGCATTGCCACTTTTATTTATAGAAATTCCTCGCATGCTTGATGACAATATTTAAAATTCTAAAGTAGGTAATTACGTATGTTTTTTTTTGTTAACTAACGTAGATTTAAATTAGGTATTTATAGAATAACAAATGTAACATGGTTCAATAAATTTTAAATAGTAAGTGGTATTTGCAAACAAAATATACCTACTTGAAAGTTAAATTCACTGATTAATAAGGAAATATGGCAAACATGCTCTTGTACCACAGTGTGTGTTAGAATGCGATTTAATTTGTGGTACATACAAAAAGTAAATAAATGTATCTTTATTATTTTATTTTATCTAATGCGGAAGCCATAAAACTAAAATGTAAAACAAAGAAAACACGCTCAAAATGGGCCAACGAGTGGTTGCTAAAGCGAAATTAGTTCGTTTATTAAACGAATTATGATTGGAACCCGGGGATTGGATTATTTGTTTACGCATGGACGAAGAAACGTATCCTAAATTGCTGCATTTAGTGACACCTTTAATTTAAAAACAATATAACCTTTTTACGGAAAACTATCACACCGCATGAACGTCTTACTGCAACATTAGGTTCCTTGCCACGGGAAGAAACTATTAAGACTTAAAATTCTCGATTGTAATTTCAGCTCAATCCCTCGGACAAATTATACCAGGAAGTTGTAGTGCTATATAGGTACACTGTATTCAAGAAGGATTATTTACAAGCAAGGAAATATAGAGTCGTTGAAGTTAGAAATAGGAATCAAATTTTTAAAATCTATTAGATAAATCTTGTAAAAAAAATAGAGCAACCAAATTTGATGGTGATCAGATTAAACAAATTTTGGACAGTTTTGGAATTTCTTTGAAAAACAGTATTTTATAATTGGGTTAGATTAAATGTGACAGAATTTTTAGAAAGTACTTTAACTGAGCTATGAAACAGAAAAACTGGTGAGGATATCTTTAAAAATAACAGAGATATGGGGGGTGGAATTTCTACATAGGACTATACAGAGCTGGCAGTAATGAAAGAAAAACGTTTCTTTACAGTAATGAGCTACTGAAGTAACGCGTTACTTGTAAATTCGTTACTTTTTGATTTGAGTAAAAAGTAACTGTAACGCCAATACTTTTGAGAAGTAACTGCACATCGTTAGTTCGTTAAAGTAACGCGTTACTATAAAGGTAACACGTTATTTTGAAGTATGTAACTCGTTATTTTCACTACAAGGTTACTTTTAATAGAAGATATTAAAAAACCACTCAAAACATTAATACTAATAATAACGTTATTTTATCCAAGTCGTTGTGTTTTTAATTTGCTCATTGTTACTATCTCTACTATTTTCCCTTAAATTAAAAAAAAAATCAACAAACTACTTTACCTATAAGTATTTTTTACAGCCTGACGATAATAAAAACATTACCGAGACAAGTCTTGTGTTACCAACTTAAAACTAAAAAAAAACAACAAAAAATATATTACCTCACCTCATTCCATAAGAAATAAAATACCTGGGCAACGAGTAACGAAAATGGTAACAACATTTTTCCAGAAGACTTAATTATTCTATGTTAACTTTACCTTATCAACACCTTTAATTGGTTTTGTAATAATTATTATAAAATAATTTAGAATAGTTTAAACATGCCGCAGCCACTGAAATAAATGCAGGTTCTTACCCGACGACTGGCCACACATTGACCGACTTGCACGAACACGTTCAAAAAGGACGGTTAAAATCAAACGGCGACGGTTATTTTGCAACGCCAGAAAGATGGACGCTTTTCAGCCACACACATCAGTTTTGCGACAGTTTAACCCGAACAGTTTTACCCGTTCGGTTAAAACTGTGTAAAAAGCACGAAGTTTGTGGCCGCTTTTAGCCCTATCTGTATCTATAATTTAGTTCTTGCTCTATCGTGCTAATACCTTAAATTTTCCTAGTGAGAACTCTAAAGACAATTGTCGAGAAGTATATTCTGAAATGTTACTTCAGGAGATACTGAGGTTCAGTTCTCCCTTTTTTATGGTAGTGGCACATACACTAAAGGGGGATCCTATGGCACTCGACGAGCGGTGTGTGTGCGAAGATGTTGACTGACACGGTTCTTGAATATATACATAGGTTGTAATTGGGGGGACACAGATGTCCTGGGAGTGAGTTCCAGAGTGATGCAGTGCGCCAGACAAACGAGTTCTTGTAAATCGATATTCTAGGTGTTTCCAGTTCTACGAGGAACTGGTGCCCTCTTGCCGTCTGTCGAAACTGTCTGACAGGCGTTGCCAGGGACGGGATGAGGCGGGCCAAATCCTGAGAACATCTGCCGTTGAAGTATCTTTAAAACAGGGACAGCTCGGCCACATGTCTGCGGTGTTGCAGAATATCCAGATTCCGGTTCAACTCCGGGTTGCCGACAGCTCTCTTCTAAATGGAATCCAGCAGCTTTAGAGTGTGCTTTGGTGCGGCAACCCAGATGTGTGAGCAATATTCTAAGCACGGTCTTATTTGCGCTTTGTAGAGCAAGACCAACTGCTGCGGTGTATATAGTTTTTTGTTGCGAAATAGCGCACCAAGCTTCTGGAAGTCTGATTTTGCGATGTTAGCAACGTGGTCATGCCAGGACATATTGCTGTTGAAGGGTCGATCCTGCCATAACCTCTTCAGACCCAGGGATAATACACATCAATTTGATTGCTGATTTTTAGTAAAGTGGTCATTTGGTCATTTGGACTTGCAAAAACCAAAAAAACATGTATCATATTTGTTACTTATAAAAAAAATCAAATGATTTTTTAAGAATATGTGGAAAATTATTGATGGAAGGTTCTAAAGCAATTTCTTTCCACGCTAAATCACAAATAGACACCGCAAGCTTTACATTTAGGAAACGTAAGTTTATTGCAATTAAGTAAACGGCACTTGGAGCGAGTTTTTATATGTCTTTCATGAATTCCACGATATGTGTTTCTCTGACGTCTACATCTTCTGTCAGGGATAGGTTGTGAGCTTCGTCAGTTGCTTCCTGGTTGTTCATTCTTTTCTGCTTCATTTTCGATGTCTTCTTCCTCTTGATCGCAAAAGTTAAATAAAATAGAAAATGATCCGGACTGTCCATTTGTTAGTCCGATTTTTCATGGCATCTTTTCCAATTACGCGCTCCAAAATGTTTACTTCACCCATAAATATATTTTAATTTTTAACAATGGCTGGTTGTGTTACGTCGATATACTTTTTTCTCATTTCTAGATCACCTCCTACAAGCACTTTCGGGTTCCACCCTTATATATGAAGAGACCAGGATTGCAGGTTTATTATCAAGCGACTTTGGCAGTATAATTTTTCCGTCATCCCGGACAAGTGGATCAGATCTCCTTCTCTTTTTCTTCTTTAGCACATTGTCAGAGCAGATACCGGCATTTTTTGGGACCCTATTCGCCATTATTGTTCCAGTTAGGAAGATTTTACGGGGGGAAAGAAAATCTATCACTGGAATTGAAGTGAAATATCTATCAGTAAAAACAAAGACACCTAGATGAAGAGTATCTGTTAGTTTCAGAACCATTCTTCACCAGACGTCCTTTTTTTCTGGTGGTGTTAATAATTCTGATTCCACTGATGAACCTTTACAATTTGAAATCCAGTCGGATTCCAGTGCGTGTAGTGATAAAATTTTCAAGCCCTACTGAGTTTGGCTTACCACGCACAAACTGTCCCATTAAGACTTGGTCAGCAAAAAATGTCATTTGTTCATCAATAGATACCATGGAAGACCCCTCATTCATGCGACATTGCCTCTGTATTCTGTCTAAGAGAGGTCTCACTTTCCAAAATCTATCGTTCGACTTTTCTTCTGTGAAAACGATATTGTCATCTACAACCTTCAGACGGGACCGTATCTGAAACTATAGAGCAGCGTAGTGTTTTGAGCCCAAAACATTCGAAGACGTGGTAAAGCGTAGTCTCTAATGAATGTCCCGTGACGCTTACTTTTCTCATATTTGTCAACGTAGAAACACTTGCAAAAAGATCATTGGCGATATATTTTTAAAAATATTCTATGGGCTTTTTCAACGACTCACTATAATTTACAGAATTCGGAAAGGATTTATTATTCATCAATTTGTTGGACCGTGCTGGAACAAAGTTGGAGAGAGGGGCATCATCCTCGGAGTCGAAACCATTATCGTGAGGCGTTAGAATTTGTTCTTCCAAATCATGCTCCAGCTCTTCGTCAAGTTCATCGTCCCTCGTTACCACATCATCCTCGATATCTGAATTATCTAAATCCAGAGTATCGGCCAGTTCCTGAAGTTTTTTTCGTTTAAAGTTTCTGGAACAATAGAAATTATCTTACGTACATTTCTTTTCTGATTAAAAAAAATTATGGCTAGGGTTCCCAAGTATAACCAATGATACTTTAACGTTTTTGCAGGTTATGAACTGTATGCACTCACACTTTTGCAGGTTATGAACGTATGCACTCACATGTAAACAAGCCAACACTGATGCCAAATATGGAAGGTTTGCAGCGCAATAATTTTTACGCATGTCTCCGGGTATATATGATACTCCCGGGCACGAGCGAATTTCCATGGAAAAATATTTCCAGGAGTATCATATATGATACCCTGGGTCTGAGGAGAATAATGATGTCAGGGCCTGCCTTATTGGACCTCTTGGTAAACATGGCTGCTTGGGTCTTTGCTGCATTGAACTGGACCAAATTTCTGTCGCCCCATTTGAACTTTCTCCAGGTCTTGATTAATTGCTGCAATCTGCTCCTGTGTGCGGTGATATGTCTCAGTCGCTGGTAAAGGTTTTTTTGATCTAAATTGGGAGACAAGGGTACTGTCATCTGCAAAACTGTAAACCGGATTATTCCTTTCGGTCAGCAGGTCATTAATATAGATGAGGAACAGAATTGGTGAAAGTATTGCGCCCTGAGACACGCCCGCGTTTGTTGAGCAGTCCGCTATGCCAAACTCTGTCAAATACCTTCGAAATATCCAACGCAATCGCTCGAGACTCTCCGTAGTTCCCAACTGCCCTACTCCATATATGACTGACATAGGCCAATATATCTCCTACCGATCTCTCTTTGCGAAAGCCGTATTGATTATCGCTGATTATTCTGATATTCTCGAGGTACGAAAGTAGTTGCTGATTGACGATACGTTTCATGACTTTGCAGATTATTGGTAGCCAGGCAATTGGGCGATAGCTTGAGGGCATGGTTTTCTTGCCTTATTTTGGAACAGGTTGCGCTCGAGCGACTTTCCAAGAAGATGGGTAAATCCCTTTTCCGTAAGACAGAGAAAAAAGCCTGGAAAAAGCGGGTGTTAGTTCGTTTGCGCAGTTCTTTAACACGATGGCAGGTATTCTGTCCGGTCTCTAACCTTATTTAGTGTTAATTTTTATAAAAGGCAGTCCTCTAAAGCCCTGCCAAACTTTTATCACTTTCATTCTCGTAAATACCTAAAAATATGTTATAAAATTAGGGCGCTTAGGTTATTTATGCTAATTTTATTGCATCTGCTTGTCAAACCCATAATAGAAAATTAATTAAAACTATTTAGACCTTATTATTGAACTTCTCGCCCCGATATATCGGTAGACTTGAGCTCAACCCTCCTTACTTGGTGTGGCTATATTTCTATTTATTTTATTCAGTAAAACCCTTTCAGTTTAGCATTTTAAAGACCTTTTAAAAGTCTTCTCTATTCCAGCTGCCAAGGGAATAAGCTAAGCGTAGTTTAGTGGATATTTATTTCCCAATTTTTGACATATAAATTGTTACATATTTAGGCAATAGTAACTGGGTAATATTAAAATATTCTTTTAAAAATAACTCTTGTTAAGTAGTATCAAGGCAATTTATTGAGTTTTTTTATATAGTAATTAGTAATGTTAAGTTATTGATCAGAGACTTGCTAAAGTACTACTTTTTGATTTGAAGTTTAAGCGCAGTGAGTACCAGGCCTAAATCGTATGATTGATACTTGATTATTGTAATTTCTATTGTTGGAGTGCCAACATGAAACTTAATTACCATAGCAATTAATATAATTGTAATTTGAACATTAATTACCACCATACATGACATAAATAGGTCAGCTTCAGTGACATTCCATATGTTTTTTAGCATAATATTGACCAACAGTAATTAGAAGATCTTCTAAATTTTAAGAAAGTATATTGTTCTACCCAAGTAGTAGTTTTTTTTTAATAAACTGGTTGTTTGTAATCCTGGTGTTAATTTTCGAAAGTGTATTTAGGTTATAATTCAATCTCATTCTAATTTTTCTGCGCTCTTTCACAAGTTATTTTTTTCCAAATTTTATTATCCGATTTTCAGACAAATAGAATTTCTAATAAATATCTTGCAGAAAAAAATTTAGTGGCGCCCGCTCTAACTGCCATAAAATTTAACCCACGCCTTTAAAGAGAAGGAAACTACGAACCGCTGAGTGAGTCAGGCATATGTACAGCTGAATGAGCGGTTAGCAAATAAAGCTGGTTACAAAGCTTATAGGAATCCAACATACAGGTAAATATCTGATCAGAGTTCTTAAATCCTTACTAGGCAGGGCTAGAATAATTTGCAACATATATGAACGTCTAAAGGAAAAACTATTCAACATCAGAAACGATTTTGCAGCGAATGGATATTCAAAGAGACTAGTACAGAAAGCGCAAAGAGATATTGACGACAGACCACAGAACAAGAAGAGACGATGATCAGCATTCCATATGTAAAAGGACTCTCACGGAGAATAAAATTAATTCGACGCCAATACAATATAGAAACTGAATGAAATTAACAAGATATGAAAGCAAAAAAACAAAAAAAGCTGTGTATATCGGGTACCTCATATTTAGGATAAACAAAAGTATCATTGGGAGTACGTATGGAAAAACACAAAATTAATACTCAGAGAGGCGAAACATCAAAATCCGCCATAGGATAATGTGCTTGGATGTGTCTGTGGTCAGAGGCAATAGTAGTATATAAGGAACAACAAAGGTATAAATGGAAACTCAATGGAGCAGAATGACGGGGTGTTTTGTAACCAATCAGTAGACATCAGCAGAATTTGGAAACCCCCTCAAAGTAGCATAATGGGGTTTTATACTAACTAGGTCAACACCCAGTTAAGAGTCAAATACTTTTCACAGTTCACCGGACATTGCATTGGCATAGCATATAAGCACGCAGTCTAGGAAGTTTTGTCAGTATTCACTTGATAATGGTTGAAGACACAAGTCAATCGAACTGTCGTGATTAAGAAATAATGGCAGCAGAATTTCAATATAGCTTGACATATTTTATATGCTACCAGATTAAACGAAATGTGAGAAAAGAAGTATAATTATATTCGCAGTTTTTAATAACACTACCGCTTTTGGTTCGAACCAATACTATAAACAATTATATAGCTATATCTCCACGTGTCTAAATCAAAACCAAAATGCCAACTATCCCTTAAGCTAAAATCACAGACAGCTGCATTGGCTTTCAGACACGACACCATTTTTCATGGAACTTAGACAGCCGCAGTATCTTCAAGGGTCTTCCCTAGATCAGCATCAGTTTTTAAAAATCTATTGTGTGCCTTATTGTATGTTAACGACGCGATATTGCTGGTTTTGCCCTGTTTCTGTTTTCTATTAAAAAGAAGGAAACGTCGGCGACGCCCCACGAAAAAAAAATTGAGGTGAAATAATCGACAAAAAAGAGAGTAGCTATGAATAAAAAACCTTTTGCAAATGGCGAATATTTAATGGAAAAGGTGATACCATTAACAAAGGATAAGACAAAATAGTGGAGAAAGCAACTTTTTATATTGCAACGCATCAAAAATAGCGCGGATTCTCAGAGATATATCTTCTCGAGAAATATACCAAGTTTTGGCATTCAATCGTATTTTGGCAAGCCAGAAACCACTGTAATACAATAAGTATCAAAACGCCATTAGAAGTATTATATAGAATTAATCTTTTAAAACTTATGCAGAATGCTAGGAATGTTCGATTATCATTGGCAGAGATAATATGCTTAAGTCGAATATCTAATTACTTAAAGCAAAGTTGCTACGTCACCAACACTTGTTTCCGACATAATTGTTTCATTTAAAGCTTTTAGGGACGCCTCTTCTAGTTAATTACTTTTTTAGTCCTCTTCGTAAATTAGTCCTCGAGTCGCCGAGAATATAAAATTGGATTTCATCAGTTATATGTATTAAAAACGGCAATTTCGCATTAAAATGCTTAATTTTAAATGGTATTAAGTGAATAACTTTCTGACAGAACTCAATTTATTTTAACGATGGAGATATCGAGGTCTTCAAAATGTAACCTTAATTGGAATCATAAATTCTAAAGATTCTCGTTACGAGGATATTTAAATACATTTAGCTGAAACATGAGGCGGTATAAGAGGTATGTGTTTAGGGTAAGCTTTAGCTATCAAATATAAACAGCTGGAAGCTTGAGCTTTTGATATCTGTGTCACACAATACGATTTCTAATGCATGTTCCACATATTCGAATTAATGAGATAATAGAACCTCGTTAACACTCACATAATAGACAGGACATTGCACTTATTGCAGCAGCCACTTCACATCGTTTTTGGCCTGTTTAAATTCAAATGATACTCAAGCTGATAATCTGGACAAAATAGTAATGGTTTCAACAACATAATTTGCATAATCAAAACATGTTGATTGGTATAAGGGTTCTAAGTCAAATATTTATGGGGCACATCAAACAATTCCATGTTTTGCCAAGTAAATTTAAGCAAATTTTCTGTAATTAAATGTACTAGTTGCTGCTCTAATTTGTTTTGACTATCGCTGTTCTCTTGTAAAATCGAATTAGAGATATTTAAGAAATTATTGAGTCTCATGTGGCCGCTGATAACCTGGACAAATTGCAGCGGAGATCTCAATCTGCTCAATATCTATGGATAAGCATTTTGAAATTGCAGTTGCAGTGCAGCGATCGCAGATAGTTTTCTAACTCTGTCTGCACATTCCTGGCTATCTATATCATTGTCAAAAATATATGCGAATATACATATTGCTTTTTACAAGATGAAGGATTTGCCTCACGGTTTTTTCTGCATTGCTCCTCTATCACATCCAGTTTATCGAAAAATATTATTTATTATTGGAAGACTGGTTGCAGATCAAGTCAACGCTCATAGTTTTTTTTTGGAAGTTGATGGCTCTGTAAGTAAATATGGAACGGGATTTCGAGAAATCTCGTGATTTCAATAGAGAAACGAATCTGATATAAGACGTCCAGTTGAGATTACTTGTTAAAATCTTAGCGGTGGAAACCTAGTGATAACGAAACTAATTGATATGCCAATACCGGAAAAGAACTTCATTATGGATTCGCGTGCCGCGGTACTTAGGGAAAGATATCGTTCGCATCTGCAAAGGCCATGCTCACCATTCAGATTTCAGATTTTCTTATTTACGGTCAACTATTGTAAAAGTAGAACATTTGAAAACCAAATCATAGAAACTTGCCACATTTTATCGATGATCTGCTCTTGGAGTTGAGGCACTTCAATGATATTGGAAAACTTGCCCGAGAGTGGTCTGGTAGTGGTAAGAGTTGTAAATTAACTCAAAAAGCTGAAAGATTTTCCCCGGCCGCGCCGGTTGATGGTTCTATTAATAAATATGAAGATGATAAACAATTCATCATCTTCTGGATTCTAATAGAAGATTGACAAAATCTCGTGATTTTAAGTGAGAAAAAATTTGATATAAGAGGAGTTCGTGTAAGTACTTACCAGTACTTAGAGAAAGACGCCGTTCGCATCTGCAAAGGCCATGCCCATGATTCAGATTTGACATTTTCTTTTTTCTGTCAACTATTGTAGAGGTAGAACATTTGAAAACTAATTTATAGACACTTGCCACATTTTATCGAGGATCTGTTCTTGGATTTAAGGAACTTGAATGGAATCGGAAAACCTATCAAGAGATGTCAGATATTTTTGGAGGTCTGGTAGTAGTGAAAGTTCTAAATCAACTCAAAAAGCTGTGAGTTTTTCCCCGCCAGTTGATAATTCTGTAAATAAATATGAAGATGTTAACAAATTCATCACCTTCTGGATTCGAATGGAAGATTGAGAAATGTCGTGATTTCAAGAGAGAAGAAAATCTGATTTAAGAAGTGTAGAAGGATCAGAAGTTTCACTTCAGGGTTATTTGTCAAAATCTAGAAGTTGGAAGCGAAGTGAAAAGGAAACTAATTGACATAATCACTGATAACAAAACTGTCAATACTGGCAAAAAACTTGATTGACGTGCAGTAGTAGTACTTAGAAGTCCAATTATTATTTTATTAGTAATTCTTTTCTGACTAAGTAGTTATTCTGTAAATTTTGCGGACGGTTTATTGATAAAATCTTTAGCCTGTCTCATTCCTGGCAAGCTGTTCCATCTTTCTTGAGATACCGTTTGCCGCCATAATTTGATACCAGCTTTTGTATAGGTTTTGCTATACTGCTGAAGGGTACTGGTCCACTCAGAGCTCCTGCTCGAGCTAATGAGACAGCCTCTTCATTGCCATTGTATTCTGTATATGCTGATACTCAGGCTAGGATCAGTCTGTTTACACTGTCCAGCTTTTTAAGAGCTTCTGTGCAGTCCGAGACCAGTTTTGAATCAACTTGCATTGAGTTAACTGCTTTTATGGCAATTTGGCATAGGCTTCACCTGTAAGCTCTTGGCTTATCAGCTCATTCGCATAATGATGTATTGCGACAACTTGGAATATCGACGCATATTTGCCTAAGTTCAGTGAGATTCTTGACTTCATATATACCTGCCCCTGAACCTTTATCGGTTTTTGATCCGTCTGTATAAATAGCTCTCTCAGCATTAATAGGAGGTCCTTCTGTCCATGCATCACTGCCCGTTAAACTTCTTCTGCAGATTTTATAAAAGCTATATTTGGGAAGTATGTAGTTCTTTTGGTGCATTCTATTTATGGGTTCTCGCCTTTTCGATAGCCTGCACGCAAGATACTTGCAATAATCGATAAATAGTAATGAAGGATTGATATTAGCATAATTCCATTTAATCTGTTATTACAAAATGTTCTTAATAACTATAAATGTAGTAAATTATCTTATGTGATAATGTATCGACCAATATTTACCGAATATTGTTTTTCAGGCCATTATAAATATTTTATTAAGCCAACCACTCCTAAATAATTAAATGTAGCAATTACATTTCCTTGTAGTATAGTTTCATTAGGAAGACCCATCTTTATATCAAGCTATAACTTGCTGGAGACTTTTAAATTTGAATTTATTATTTTAATCTCAGTTTTTAATCCTGTTGTTTACGAAAGTGTTTAATGGAAATAAAATGACCCCAGGATGTTTTCAGTCCATGCATAACATTTAGGAATCGTCGTAAAATGACTATTTGCTCTCACATTTCGCTGTTTATTTCTTTCAGATAAGAGCTACGTTCAATACGAGAATTTTACCTTTGAAGTGAAAGTCATGGATATATTTCAAACAAGCCACTTTAGTTTTGACTTGAAATTAACATTCCGTTGCTTTAAGCAATATTTAAAAACTACCATTTAATGCATGCATAAGTGCCGACTTTGTATTAAATAAATATTCCAGTGGCGGCTCGTGGCCTAAATTGGAGGGTCGTCAAGTTTACGTAATCAATATTTAACATCAAATTAAAACGCTTAAATGAATAAATAGATAAATGTTTGTCCCATTTAAAGAAATGGTATGGTATTGTTTAAATGGTCTATTTAAATATCTGAAAGCGTCAATTGACCCGCTTGGTAATTCTAGTATTAGAGAAATATTTAACATCAAATTAAAACTAAAACCATTTATTTATTCCCTTCAATAATTATTTCATCGAAGCTTTCCCAAAGCTCTCCTGATAAATCTGCCACTGCAATCACAAAACAGGATTTAAAATCCCATTGCGTTAAAGTCAAAATTTAACTAGATTTCAGATGGTAAACCAACTAAGTTCTGATTTTAAAGAAGCAGTTTATTTGGATATACTTTAAATTTTAAAGTCAACATTTAACTATTAGTCAAATTTAAAGTCAAAATGTGACAAGATTCCGTCGTAAAAATGGAAATTTGGCCATTTTTAATCAAAAAGTTAGGACTGAACTAATTTTCTGCTCTATTTAAGACTCATCAGAATCGGTACTTATATAAAAATTATGTATGTGCCTCACTTTTATAAGCACACAACTGAAGTGCAACTTCTGAAAGAGATATAAGGAATTGAGTTTTAATTTTTTTAAGCTTTCTTCTCTCAACTTTTGCTCTCGGTTTCGACACTTTTTTATATTTTTTTCCTTTTGTTTTAACTTTTTTTTTTCACCGAAAACAGTGTTTCTCTATTTTTTTTATTATTATTATTATTTTCCTTATTTCGTTTTATAATACTCTTATTGACTTTCCGAACAATTTTTTTATTATTTTATTTCTTATTTGATTTTATAATACATTTATTAACTTTCCAAACAATTTCATTTTTTTGTTTTTTTTTTCTTAGTTCGTTTTATAATACTTTATAATACTTTTCGAATTTTTTTTTTACGTTTTTCAGTTTTACCTCATTTTTCAAAAATTTTTGATTTTTTTTTTCATAAAGTATTCAGACTGCGTGGCTGAACTCCTTCGCCTTTTTTCGCCGAAAACCGCGTTTCTGTAACTTTTTTTTATTAATATTTTTTTCTTATTTTGCTTTATGATACTTTTTTTAACGTTCCGAACAATTTGTTCCGTTTTTTCCATTTTTTTCACATTTTTTTGAACATTTTTGGGTATCCGAGGCTCCGTTGCTGAGATATCGCAAAAAAAAGTTCTTTCCCTAAAATCTCCCTTAAATTAGAGCCCCGGTCCCCCCCCCCATACGGTCAAAGGTAGCCTCCCATGAGGCATACCATAAAAATCTCGACCCCGTAGGTCTTCCCGTTCTCCCGAAATTAATTAATTTAGTTTTCTCTTCTCCCCCCCCCCTCTCCTGGCTGAACGGCGGGGAGGGGGGGTTCGGTATCCAGTTTTCGTCCAGGATCCTCATTTTACCCGGGCTACATGACTTATAAGTTTCACTTCAAAAAGTCTGGTTGATGTTAGGGTTTTAACTACAGTCCAAACTTGAAGTTCCAGTAAATTCCAACTTTAAAGTCACAATTATGCCAAATTTATCCTAGACTCTGGTGCTAAAGTCTGAATTTAACTAAACTGTGAGGTCAAGATAGGAATTTGACTAACTTTAAGTTAAAATGTAATTAAATTTCCAGTCAAAGTTTTTAATTAACTTAAATCTCTAACTAAAACCAAGCATCACTTTGATCTTAATTTAAAGACTTAAATGTAATTAAATTAAGTTTTTAAAATCTTAAATTAGGAGGTTTCAGAGGTCAGACATATACTTGGATTTCAATTCTACTTTGAGGCCACATCTAATTAAGGCATGATGAAAAATGGACTAAATTTATACTCTAAATCCGTACTTAAGCTCTCAATTCACAGTTTAAAGTTGAATGTTTACTTAATTCAAAATTTATCAGTTTGGGAAGAGAGTTTAATTAGATTTCATCGCCAATGTTATCCTTCAAATTAACGATCAGACAGTCAGGTTTGATCTAATTTCCCACCTTAAGAATTTAGGACCAATCAGAAGCGGAATACAAATGCGCAATTAATTTAAAATTTAGCTAAAATTCTACTTTGCAGTCAGAATTTATTTACACTCTGCCGCTAAAGCTAAATTTAACTCAATGGCGTATTCAGGACAGAAATTTAGCTAATTTAATTCCACTTAGTTAAATTAGGACTTTAAAACTAAATTTCTCTTAATGTCGAAATAAAGTTAACTTCAAGTCTAAAAGCGGAATTTAATTAAATTCCCCTTTCAAGATTGAAATTTAAATTTTTATTTCTTTATTGCAACTCATATTGTCCCACATTATTAAGTATCTTGATCGACATCGTCCCTCAAAAATCCAAGCCCGCACGCAGATTTGAATCTGGTTTCGTGTCTGTCTTCAAGCACTGTATCAAAATAAGTCTAGACACCAGTTAGAGTAAAAATATCGAATATACTACGCTAATGGAACGTATGAATAAGCATTTTCTACTCGAACCATGGCTTAAATTATTTTGCCCGAATATATTTTAAGACACTCGTCAAGATCGTCCTTAATTAAGGGTTTTCCTTGTAGAGCTAAAGGGTCGGGTATACCTTTAAATTATTATCACTTTATGAAATATTTGGTACATTGTCTTAAGTTTTCCTGGAAGACGGTGACTTGCCCTTTTTAGTAATTAACTCGTAACTAAAATTTTAAAGGCTCAAATTAGACCGAAGTAAGGTGCAACCCTTTCGGTCCTAGATAAGGAAGAATCCGTGGCTTTGTTCTTAGGTCGGGTATAATTAGTAGATTTCGCTCTAGGGAACTCTTAAGAAAAACTTATCTGTGTACGGTGGGTCCTAAATTTAAGCCGATACTATCACGGTATACTGTATTATTTTTTTAATGAGCACATTATATCTTTTTCGAAAAGTTTGCTTATACTTCATTTAACTTGTACCGTTTCATATTAAGGCAGATACTTAACACAGATAATCAGCTTATTTTCTGACTATATATTCGGCTATGGTGATTTTGATGTTATGAAAATCGCGGAATTATTATTGATGTCTACCATTCCTTTCAAAGTATTCCAGTTAATATTTTAAGTAAGAAAAACCATAGAGAAATACCTCATTTAATGGGCCTTTCCACGGCAGGTTACACTGGTCTGGGCACTGGGACACTCAGGTGTACTGGGAAACGAGACCGCTGACGCCTTAATCAGATACTTAGGGCCTGACCTCTATGTGGGGACCGCCCAAAGGGACCCCGAAGCCGAAGAAGTATGACGGACGGCTGAGGGGATGAGATAGACGAGGCTCATAATACATAGGCCCGCGAATAATATCACTAGGGGGTTGATGGGCCTACCTAAGAAGGAGTGCAGGGCGTTGGTAGGATTCTACACAGGATTCTGTAGGTTAAATGCTAGTTAGATTTATATCAGCTTTAAAATTGTTTTAAAATGGTCGGTAGAAGTACTGGGGTTTTATGAACACCTTCAAACATGCTAACAGTTCTTAAAGTCCATTTATTCTTAAAAATAAGTTTTAAAGCAGCCTTGGCAGCAATAATATTGAGTGTCCATGAACTTGAGACCGGTCACTCTTGTGTTAGCTTTAACAAGGCTTTTGTGTTATCAATCTTAAACCTTGTTGATCTTCTGGAGGGTGTAAAGTATGTCTAGTTTTAAAATAACCTGTCTTAAGACTATAGCTTTAAGTTGAATTTAAAACATATTCTTTAAGCACTTCATAAAACTTGATCGCAGCGCCAGACTTATGCGTCATCGTGATAAGGCCAAGTAGTTTTATGAGCAGGCCGAGCAACCTTGGTCAAGACTAAGAAGCTTTACTCTAAGGAACAGTTAGGAGTGAACAGATTAATTACAGTAAATAAAAGGTTATGACAAAACTAATAGGATTTATGCCTTCTTTCTAAGAAACCTTGGGGTTTTAAACGATAAGAAGCCATATTTTTACAAACAGCACAAGCCTCCATATTGGAAATATTTTAGGGAGGTAATATTATTCAATAATTTTATCGAAATTTCGCAGTTCCTACCTTAAAAAATACGAGGATTTTAACAGTAATACAATATAAGATTACAAGCAAACATTTTTGAGTTTGTTTATAATAATTAAACCTAGTTTAGAATTAGTCAATAATAATTTAATTATTTAAAAAAGCAGTAAATTTAAGGCGCTTTAATTTTTAGAAGGTATCTTTTCATATTTCATCGAAAAAGTCGACTGGGTTATAATTTTTGTCTCCCATTTCGGCGAATTTACCAGGTTTTGGTATTGCATTTCCTCCATGTTTATTCCTAAGAGTTTGAATGCATCACCGAGTAGACGACATCACATGACGGACATTTGTTTGATGTAACTGGTTAACAGGTTATGATAATTTTATCTAAAGATGTTATAAATCTCAGAGTTCTTAAACTCATCCTAATCTGAGATCACTATAAATCGTTTATCTTGCCTTCAAGAGGTTATCTAGATCAGAAGGTTTTAAGTGAGTCTTATTCATTTGGCTGTAACAACGTCTTGAAAAATCTACTAAAATGCATAAGCTACTAAAGAAATATCACCCTGTCGTAAGTTTGAACTTGAACTTGGAGATTGTTGTATAAACATTAAAGGCAAACTATAAACAACGCGAGCAATCAACGGGAGCGACTTTCAACCTTAAGCATGCCATCATCACTTTTTTTAGTATAAATACGCTAACGAACCTTCAGTTCTTCAGACTTTAGTCTCGCCTCCAGCTCCCAACGTTAGCCATTTGACGACTGCCTTCGGGTTCTATCCGCTCTTAAGAGGATTGTTCAGTGACTATTATATTGGGAAAATGGTATATAAAACTACGGGAAATTGGCAGCGTTAAATTCATTGGAAATTTGGGAATATCTTAGAAATATAATACTGTTGATCGCAATGTCGTTAAAATTTTCGAAAATTTCAGATTTTTTTTTTAATTTTAGAAAAAGAATATTTGTGTAAAAAATCTTCCTCTACCGACATTCTTTGAAGTATTTAATGGATAATCCACCAGTTCGATTTGCCATTTTTCATTCACTTTTTTCATAATTATATATTATATTATACAAGGTGATTTGGAGAAACAATCATAATAACTTCAGTAGTGGTGCACAAACTGGCAATACCGCATTGCCGCCCGTGAACGCAAGAATATTTCGAGCTGCGACCTGTCCAGCGTGACATCATGTTACCTGGCCAATTTTAGCAGTAAACAATAAGGACAGCGCCAGCATCGGCCTTAGTACGTGTTCTGGATCGGGTTCAAGATTATTTTAAAGACTATTTTATTAACATTTGTCTCAACTTTATTACGGTGATTGTTAATTTTTGAATAAGCAGGTAAGAATATATTAGTTTTGTTTTGTCTCATCATATTTTTTGGTCTAGACAAATCGGTAAATTTTTTGAACAGAACATTTTAGCAACATCATTTTCTTTAAAAAAATATTGCTTTGATCATATTATTTTGTAGGTTAGGCATCTCTCGTTAGATTTACACATTTATGTTTTATTTTATTAACTATCGTGACATGTGAGATTTGGGATTGCTTATACAATGTCGTCGTGCTAAGCTTTTTTTAACTTTTTTTCTAATATATAGGTACGGGTAGAAAATTTTTTAATCAACTTCAAAAAAAGACGAGGTGATAAGTTTGACGCGTATATATTTTTTACAAGCTTTTATTTACTTTCACCTGTGGGTCAGTCTATCTGTCTGTAATCAAATCTTACAAGCTGAATTAGAACTACTTCTATATGTCCGATTGACTTGAAATTTGGTACGCGTTTATAGTTCCGATGACAATACAATATTATAATGTTGTTAAGTTTACACCTCCCCCCCTTTTAGGCGTAGGGGAGGGGGCACTACTTAAAGTATATCCGATTTCGTTTAAAATTGGTATATGAGGGTTTTTGGGAACAAGGAATATGAATTTTCTATCAGATTTTAAAAATTCAAAATGGCGTATTCAACATCGCCGATTTTGGGTTAAATGTTGCAAGTCAATTTTAGCTGACTTCTACATATCCAATTCGCTCCAAATTTGATATGCGTTTGTAGTTCAAATGAAAATATAAAACTATGGCGTTGCTTATACTCCCCTCCTCCCTTTCAAGGGTAGGGGAGGGGGAACTACTTAAAGTATGTCCGATTTCATTTAAAATTGGTATATGGGGGTTTTTGGGGAAAAGGAATATGATTTTTTATCAGATTTTGAAAATTCAAAATGGCGGATTCAACATGGCCGATTTTGGGTTAAATGTTGCAAGTCAATTTTAGCTGACTTCTACATATCCAATTGGCTTCAAATTTGGTATGCGTTTTAGTTCAAATGATAATTTAAAACTGTGGTGTTGCTTATACTTCCCCCCACCCTTTAAAGGTTAGTGGTGGGGGCACTACTTAAGGTCTGTCCGATTTCGTTTAAAATTGGTATTAGGGGGTTTTTAGGGACAAGGAATATACATTTTTTTATCAAAAATTCAAAATAGCGGTTTCAAAATGGCTTTTATTATATACTACGAATCTAAGTTTTATAAATAAAAATATAATATTTCCTAAATTTGTGATTTTGCTATCCCATAATACCTACTAAATGTAAAAAATAAATAAAAGTAAAAAAATAATTTTTAAAAACATGCTTTTATTTAAATGCACTAAAAAGAAGAAAATAAAATTTGAAGTAAATCAAACCCATTCTTTTGTTACATATTAAACATTTTTATATGATATAAAAGCATGTCGTGAGATTTTCTTGTTTAAAATTCTCGCGACAAGCTTTTATATCATATAAAAATGTTTAATATGTAACAAAAGAATGGGTTTGATTTACTTCAAATTTTATTTTCTTCTTTTTAGTGCATTTAAATAAAAGCTTGTTTTTAAAAATTATTTTTTTACTTTTATTTATTTTTAATGTTTGTTCCAGCATAATTTCCAAACAGATCAACTGATTTTCAAAGTTCTTTTTATACAAAAGACTTCCGCGGCGATCCCGTTTTATTTGTGCTACGAAATTCCCTAAAAGTGGAGTTAAAAAGAGGTTTAATTTGTAAACAAAATGCGGTGTTTAGTAAAAAAAATAAGTTTTGAAGTCTCTCTCGCTAAATAAAAAAAATTGAAGGGTGACCAGAGGTAAAAAGGGAGTTAATTGGTAAAAAAGTTCGATATTTGATAAAAAAATAGTGATATATAATTTTAAATGTTTTTAGATGCGCAGATTTTATTTTTATAGTTTCACGCCTCTTTCTTTTAATAAAAAAATGGAGCGGTGAAAAAGGTGAGAAGTGGTAAGAGTTGGACATGTCGTTTTTTAGGTTTTTTGATATATTACTGGTTTATATAGTTATCTATAGCTTAATATTATAGAAACAGTGTAGTTGCACTGGGGCGTCGATTTCAAAAGGTATTGAATTGATATTAAAATATTATTTTATAATCCTCTAAATAAATTTTTTGAAATGGTTTAATTTTTGTCAAAAAAGTTTTATTATCGGGCTGAAAATATATTATATACACATTATCTATAACCTGTCTACTAATAAGGCAACAGGGCCTACATGGCGAGATTACAAATTTAGCAAAAGCTAGATAGGACTCTTCGTGAGAAAGGCGACG
>MU185846.1:66527-95990 GCA_016904865.1 Pissodes strobi | reverse complement strand
ATTAGAAGAAATATTTATGTAAATTATGTTAATAACAATATGAAAATGTATACACATGTTAGGCCATCAAATATTAATTATCAATGAGATTAGAGGAAATATTTATGTAAATTATGTTACTAACAATATTAAAATATATACACATGTTATGCCATCAAATATGAATTATCCATGAAGATAAAGAAATATTTATGCAAATAATGTTAATACCAATATGAAAATGTATACACATGTTAAGCCATCAAATATTAATTATCAATGAGATTACAAGAAATATTTATGCAAATTATGTCAATAACAATATGAAAATGTATACACATGTTATACCATCAAATATGAATTATCAATGAGTATAAAATATATAATGGTACAAATTATGCTAATCACAATAATATAAGTTTCATTTTACCGACTTGTAATGACATATTGCAACACAGAAACAAAACAATTCACCAAAATAAACCGTACACTCCGATGACTTCTGACTCTCTATTTTTCGTTCTCGAGCAATACCTTTCGGATCTCCTCCAAAAAAACTCGCAAAAAATCGACTTCAATTTATGACTTGATTTATCTTTTACATGTATAAGGGGTGTCTCAAAATACACCAATATATAGGGTGTGTCAAAAATTAATGTATCAGGTCTAATGAAATATTATTTTAAAGATGTGGGTTATCTCACTATAGTTTCAAAATAACACAATTCCCCGTGTCACACTGTGCCCCGTGTTCCCCTAGTTCATCCCGATATTCCTAAAGCCTTAAATATTTCATATGGATTTTCTTTGCGAGCAATAATGCGTTTACGTAAAATAATATAATATTTTTTCGTTTCAGACAGACTTTAAATTAAACAAGCGACTTCGTTAATTTAAGAATACAGGTCCTTGATCTAAGATGTACGTTTCAATTTATTTTAATGCAAAATCTAATACAAAACTATTATTGCCGAGTTGTGTCCAAATACAAAATTTCGAAGATTCCGTCAAGCTTTCGTAAGCTAGCGACTCTAAAATGATATTTGAATGTCTATGAAATTATGTTAATTGCGATCAGCTTGCAGTATCATGTTCTTACTTGACGGCACCCTCAAATTAGGCAAGTTTTTTTGAAGACCTGGAACACCTTAATTTATGAAACTTTTTTCCGTGTGTGGCTTTTAATCTACTAAACGGAGAACTTAGTATTAAGATAACCCGCCTATTTAATATATTATTTCATTAGACCAGATACATTCAATTTTAAGGCACCCTATAAAGAAAGAAAAAGAGAAAACGAAGTCATAAATTAAAGTCGGGTTTTGCGAGGATTTTTGGAGCAGATCCGCAAGGGTATCGGTCGAGAACGGGGAAAGATAGACAAAAGCCAGCGCATTGTACGGTTTATTTTTTGGTGAATTGTTTTGCTTCAGTGTTTTAACATGTCTTTACAGGTCAATAAAATTAAACTTATGATATTGTTATTAACATAATTTCTACAAGTATTTCTTTTATTCTCATTGATAATTCATATTTGATGGCATATTTAATGAAATCGTTTTATGCTGTGAACAACACTGCTTTAAATGAAAACAGAAAATGTATTATTTGTTGTCTTTTCGTGCTAGGATTTTAATTTTAGTATAACTGAGAGTGTACGCAAGGGCCTTGATGAATCTACTAACCATTTCCTACCCTGACGGGTGAATATCCTAGTTATAAATGTAATGATCATTCTAGAGATATTGGCCCAAATTGCAACTAAATAGCTGGGTAGCCTCCGTAATCCAGGACCTCAGTACCTTCCAGCGGCGTCTGGCTAACTAACAACAATCCCTTCCGTTTTAAATGTATTGTTACAAGTGTGGAACTACGAATTGTCGTACGAGAGACAGTAATTTAATTTTTATTATTCTAATAAAGGTTATACAGCATAATTCGGTTTAGGAATTTAGATCAAGGGTTTCTCTGCCTTGCTCTTTCCCCTCGTCAATTCCAGGCTGAGTCCGGCACGTTTTCTCTAATAAATTTGGTGTATTGGGAATCTGTGTTTTAATTTACATGACGCACCTTTCCCTCAAATTTCCCTAATTTTGTTAGCGTTGGACGAATTTTGAGTACCTAAGTAAAATTCTGCAAGATATAATAATAACACAACGTAGAGATTGGTAATCTTTTTAATCTATTTTAACGGTCATTGACAAAACAAATACAAAGCACAACTTTACTTATCTTATTCAACTATGTTGAACAGGCCCGAGTATGTTATGCTACAGTATAATGAATGAATGGCTCTACTTAATAAAAGTTTAAATCCGCAGTGTATCATGTAATTATATCAGCTTTTTAGTGCCCAATCATATTGCTGGAATTAATAGTTTTTTTTCTATAAAATCATGCAGTCACGGATTCAAATTGAATGAAAGGGATGAAATAACTCTAAATGTATAATTAAATTTAAAAACAGGCATTGGGCCGAAGGCTGATGCTATTAAATATATCGCTTAATTCATTTATTCCCATGTGATATATAGAATTATTAAATACGTAAAGTGGTTTAGTATATTAAAGCTACAGATAAACAATTAGCATCGTTTGACATTTTAAATTCGTCATTAAGAAAAATTACCCTATGCGGACATTCAAAATTTTCCTCTGGTGGTATTACCCTAGATGAATACCTACGTATATAAATACCGAGTGTATAAATAAACCAAATGCCGATATTAAGTTATTTTAATACATATGTTATCTTTCTATTAATAGTAGTACATGGGAAAACGTAACCACTGCAATAAAAAGCGAGTTACCACCAAAATCGTATAAATAAAATTTAATGTTAAATTATCAATAAGCATTAAGATCAAGTTGAGTTTTAACTTATCAAATTTTGCATTGATCGGTTTCGTAGATATTAGATGAATTGATTCTCAGAGTTGGGCATCTCCCGTTAGGAACATTTTTTATTCATGTATGAAATTTTTGTATTATGTTAAGACGAATAATACGCAGCAAAACTTTCCTTAACCGCAATTTTCTTAATGTAGGTAAAAGAAGCTGCATTGCGACACCTCCAGGTAAAAATGTTACGTTTTATTAAGTGGATTACATTGAAATATGGGTAAGGAGCGTATATAAAGGCCGACCTTTTACGTACCTAATCATCCTATGTTTCTCTTTAGCTTTTCGAAGACCCTTAGACTTCAATTCACAAATTATCTCGACTTTGAGGACTCTGAAGAAATGTATAATTTTTATGGGCAGTTAATATGCCGCAAATCGACCTAATTCTTACATTATTCAGAACCTTTTGATCCCAGTTCTCTAGTTCTTTTGTGCCTATTCGGATCAATTTAGCATTGTCCTTTTTTATTCATTACTTATGGTTTCCGATAAATTATACAGAGAAAAGATATTTAGTTTTTTACGTTCGTTCTGAGACTCGTTTTATTAACCCAGATATGCCTGAATTATTTTTTTATTTTATTTTTGGTAATAACTATATATTTGTTAAAGAAATGGTATAAAGTTATTGTAAAAATATCTGAAATTCATATATTTTAGATTGTTATTGACTTTTGAAGGTGTCCTTAAAAAAGGACAGTAGGAAAATACCCATAAAATCTAAATATAATTGCAGAAAAAAAGGCGTTCTAGAAAAATAGTTTATTTAAAACTGTTATAACTAAATTCAAATATAAAACATAAAATTCTTAAATAATTAAGTATTGCTATGATAACTTTGAAAACATTCCATGTGTAAGGCCACATTACACTTGAAACATTTTTTTCTGAACTTTTTTATGGCATATGCGATAACGAGTTTGCTTGTCCTGTTTGACAACATAATGTTCTTGGTTATCTAAACGTGTTTCGACATATTCGAGAGAAGGCCTGCCTCTTTTTTTGCTGTTCTTGTTAGATTCCAGTAGACTCAATGCTACCTGTCTACGAAACATTAGATGGTCTAATTTTCCTGGACCGTTAGCATTTTGCATCCGATGTAGCTGCCAAGCATTTTGTTCCGCAATATCCAAACAATAGGCAATCAAACAAAAATACCATTTTTCCCCCGGATGGAAGTTCGGTTCAAACTAATATTTTGATCGCAACGATCCGCGCCTCCCATAAAGCTGTTATACAAAAATATATTATAAGGCTGATTTACAGTTATTCGTTTTTTCTCCTTTTGTGAATATCTTGTTACTTGATGGAACGGCTTTACCGGTAAATTGTTTGAGGCAACATTTTCAGTATTATTGTCGTGCCATTTAACAATAACTACTTTGTTGTCACACGAGCGATAATGGCAGTCAATATAGTCTTCGTCATCATAATCGTCAACAACATTTTCTTCGGATAAGTTCATTAGTTCAGCTTCAGATCTAAGTTGACTTCCGGGTAAGTCGTTTGCTGTCATTACGTCCTCGTCCCCCGAGTCTTCATCAGTAAGACCTTGATAGGAATTAGTTGGCGATATTATTGCAATATCTACTTCATAGAAGGTTGACAAATTATCTTCATCCTCTTCTAAACTAAGAAGGAGTTCATTCAGAGTGAGGCCACTATAAAGAAAAAAATAATTGCAATGACGCCGTATATGCCTAGCGTCCTTAAAAAAGGACAGTCCACTTTTATATGGGTTTTCTAAGCAATTATCGAATAATTGTATTGGATTTTTCTAAAATGTGTTTGTTTGATCCTACATGATGTATACTTTTGCAATTACATTCAATAATAAACAAAAATGCAATAACAAAACTTACCCAACGGGTCGAAGATCAACTGGAACGCCATATTTTATTGCGAAGCTTTCGAAATTCAATCAATACTCCTGAAACAGATCGTAAACCCTGCAAATACTTCATAAACGTGTCAAGCAAGGATTTTAGATTGTTCGTCTAGACCGCCATCTGTCAAGAATTCGATCTAATTTATAACAACGGTGGATAAAGAAACCTGTAACAAGTGTCCTTTTTTAAGGACAGTAGGCATATCTGGGTTAATAAAAGGCTGCGATTTTTTGCTGGCTCTCTTTCAGAAATGCTCTGCCGGTCAAGGGTAAAGGAGACAATTTCTATCTACCAAATAAACCGATAAATGTGCTCCGTATGCCATCTTAAAGAACTTCAGTATGTTTCATAAATCCTTTGCCATAATATAATACAACTGCAATCGAAATCTGAAAATTTCATTAGTTCAAAATCAGACAGTTTATTTATATAAGTTAAGATATATAAATTAAATATTTCTGGATAAAATTATAGCCAAACCGTCTTGACCAACTTGAATAAAACTATTTTTACTTCTTGGGCTGAGTTGAAACTCTATTTCTACAAACGCCGAGCTTTCGGAAATTTATTGTTTTATTTCTAAAAGCTACGATCATAAAGAAGAATATTGCACTTCTAGAAGTATAGTTACATAATCTGTTGTTATTTTCATTTTAATGTAATATTAAGAGACTTACGTACGAAGTAAGTTTTATGTGGTCTTATTACATCGAAGCATTAAAACAGTGCACACATGAATATATTAATATTTGTTAAAAATTTAATATGAAAAGCTCAAGAAACCCCGTCCTTCCACCTGCACATTTTCACGATTTTTCAACTACGAGATTGCTACGGATAAATATTATAATGGTATTTTTTTCTTCCTCGTTAATATTAGCCATATATTCTAAATTCGGCAGCATATTTAAATTCAAATGTATATGGGTCGACTAATATTAAGTCATAAATTAATGTATTACTTAATCTAACTATATATTTCACTATATTAATATCACATCACAAGACTATGCCTTGATTTTTATTAATATATAATATTTGCAAGAAAGATCAGTTGCTCCTGGTTCACTGTTCTCTGCATTTGGATTTTTGTTTCAAAAGGACAGTACGTAGGAGTAAATTACACTGAGACCATCTACATCTTTCCCGGCGTCTCAGTAGGGGTCCGGGAACGAAGTCACAGAAGAACAAAACAGTTATCTCGTTTTCATAGAAAAAAACTGAAACCGCAATTATTGAAGGATGGTTTGTGTTTTTATTAAATTCTCACAATTTGAAATAGCGACTTGGTTTGGCTTAAACAATATGTCTTAAGAATTTGTGTTGAACTTTTTCAATATGTTGGGTGCGTACATCATAATGAGGAGACCAAATAGATGAGCTATATTCCAAATGCGTGCGTACAAGGGAGTAATATAGTAAACGAATAGAATTGACGCTCTGGAAGTCACTAACACATCTCTTGATGAAGCCCAACATTTGAAAAACCTTAGAAACTGACCCAGAAATATACGGGATAAAATTCCAGCGGCTATCAAGTGTAATTCGCAGACCTCTAATATGAGAAACTGACTCTATAAGGTTATTGTTGATCTAATAGGAGTGATGAACACTATTCTTTCACATTCACATTTTTGACATTTAAGTTTATACAGTTATTGTTGATCCAGATCTGATTGAAGCCTGAGGGAATCATCTGTGGGTCTAACTTTAAGATAGTTTTAAGTCTTCCGCAAAGAAAAGAAAAAAACTATGCTGAAAACAGGGTGAGATATGATTTATGTATAAGATGAACAACATGGGTCCCAAGTGTGACCCCTGGGGCTCACCAGACACAAAAGATTGATGGGAGATCTTTCTAATTATATTCCCAAGTCCTATTACTAGAATTTTTTCCATTTTTGAGTATGATAAGGACGGAAGTTGATATATCTTTCTGAGTAAGTGAGTTTCGTATACCAGTCGGCAATAATGATGATTGATGTTACTGCTAGTTCTAATTAGTTTTGTGTCCAAAAATTTGACTCTATTGTTGTTTGTTTTGCTGACATGAATGTGGTTATTACAAAGATTGAAAATTCTCATATCTCTTCTGTGATCTTTTTTGAAACCGAAGTGATTATATCATCAATATTTTTTTTAAATAGTAGTTCGAAACCTATTTTAGTATTAGTATTAGTATTTAGTTTAGATTCAAAGAACACATAGCTCATTTTTTAAAGTGTGTTAGAACAGAAAAATCAACTGTTGCCGGGCATACTTTTGATGATAATCGTAGAATAATTAAAAATTAATTCATAATATATCGGATAGGAGATTACCATATTATACGAAAGTATGGAGATTATTAAATGTAAGAATAGATTATTAAATGTAAGAATTGTTTAATGCTAACATGATTAGCGAAACGCGCGTCAAGTGCAAAAATTCTATTTCGGTATTGTGGACGCCAGCAAAGATTTGGGTAGATTTTTATTTGAAAAAAAAAATAGAACGAAGCATTCATTCAATTGGGAAGCCAAAATGGCCAAATGGAAATGGGTTAGAGGTTTCCTGAGGCGATACTCACGTATATCATTGAAAATGCCTGCGAGCATTTCGCTAGCCAGGGCTAAGGCATTTAATAAGCTTAACATTTATGTGGTTATTTCATAGCGCATTTTATTGGAAGTGTCTCTT
The DNA here is from genome assembly GCA_016904865.1 of Pissodes strobi. Taxonomy (NCBI): domain Eukaryota; kingdom Metazoa; phylum Arthropoda; class Insecta; order Coleoptera; family Curculionidae; genus Pissodes; species Pissodes strobi. The sequence continues at coordinate 88,539 of MU185846.1, read as the reverse complement.
AAGAATGGAAGAAGGGGTGGATGTCCTCGGAAGTCTTTAGAAATTGGCTTCAACATTTTTTTAGGTATTCAAAGACATCAGAAAAAATCGCCGTTTTGCTATTTCTAGACTGTCATCGCAACCACATTGTCGTATTTTATTTTACTGCTCATTATGCACCATGTTCAACGCTTAGATATTGGCCTTTTTATAAAAAAAACTCTTCGTGAATTATGGCTACCCCAGAATCCGCGCAGAGTGGGGACGCAATTCAAAAATGCAAGAGTTCTACACCAGGATCATCAGCTATGAACAAGTAGTGTTCATCATCAACAGATCTCAAAGTGTCAATTAAGGAAACGTATGCTTCACCAGTAGCTTCTGCGGTTATAACAGGTCAGAAAAAAAGTAGAAAAGTTGGAGAAACCGGGATCTTAAATTTACCCCTTAAATTGGAAAACTCAAAGAAAAAGCAAAGGGAAAAGCTGCCAAAATAAGAAAAAAAGAAGCAAGGAACACAAAAAAGTTTTCTAAGGCCCATAATGACAACGAGAGAGATATAATCGACGTTTTTGAAGATAAGGTATCAGAAGATGTAACTTTCATTTATTGTATCAAGCTATTTTCAAAGTCGGGAGGTTAGGAAATGTGGATTCGTTGCCAATAAATAACCTACCTACGTTTTCAAAAATTCATGAAAAAGTTGTTGATTCACAAGCTCACGCATTTGTTGATACCTACAATATTCTTCCAGCAAAACAGTCGGGATTCCGTAAAGGCTATAGTTGCGCATCAGCTATGGCAGACGTCACTGATGATCTGTTTACAGCTTGGGATCAGAATAAGATAAGTGCGTTGATTCTACTGGATTATACAAAGGCTTTTGACCTACTAAATCATGACATACTGCTATCGATACTAAATTACATTTGATTCTCTGACAGAACTATTGATTTTTTTAAATCATTTTTGGATAATCGTAGACAGCAGGTGGTTTTGTGAGACTCTACCTCAAATATTGAAAATGTAAATATAGGTGTACCCCAGGGGAGTATTCTAGAACCATTGCTGTTTACAATATATACATGTAAATACAATGAAAAGTTGAGCTTTTGTGAATATCATTTGTACGCGGATGACACGCAACTCTAATGTTCATTCCATCCCGACAACTTAAATGTGTCAAATGAACTTTTAAATACTGATCTTAAAAATCTAATAACGACCTCATTTGATCATCATTTAACAATAAATTCTCTAAAGTCTTCCATGACGGTTTTTGGTGGCGAACCACATAAGTCGTTTGCCAGCAGAACATTGAGTTTAATGGTTGATAATATGCCAATTAAAGTGTCAAATTCTTCAAAGTCACTGGGTATTTATGTCGACTCTGACCTTCGGTTTCATGAACATGTAACCAGTAAACTAAAAAATCATACGAAGCTCTGAAGTTGATATATGATATGGCACTTTTTAACCCAAAAAATCAAAAACGTTCTTTGCTATTCATTAGTCCTATCCCACTTTAATCATTGCGATGTTGTGTATGGGTAAAGAATATTTTCGTAGTAGAATTTTCTTTGGTATGGGCCTTGTTTGGATCAAAATGATACACGAAGGATACAAAAGGTGCAAAATTCGTGCCTTCGGCTGATATTTGGTATTCACACGAGAAACCGTATTTCGCATAAACTAACGGATATTGGGTGGTGAAACATGTTTAACCGACGAAAATTGCACTACGCCTGCTTCTGTTATAAGGTTATAGAAACAAAAAAAAAAACAAAATATTTGTTTCAGAAAATTAATTTTAGGTCAGATAGCCACCAGGTAAATCTCCGTAACATGAGTTCTCTTACAGTTCCACGGCACAGGAAGGAGTTGTTCAAAAGGTCTTTTTCCTACAATGTGGCCTCTTGCTTTTAAATTCATTACGGATAACGACTTTTACACAATCATGTGCCGCCTTTAAAAACCGAATTAGGTATTTGCTGTTCGCCAGTCAGTGATCATAAATTAAGTAACTAAATCTTTCTCTTTCCTCTTGTTTTTCCGGTCTCTTTTATCTCCATTTTCCTCTTTTCTTGTATTTGTTTCTTTAGTTATTTATAATTTGTAAGTGTTAAAATATTAATTTTATAATATTTTCGGTAGTTGTTAATTATACTAGGTATATGTGGTAATTTAATTTAATACATACTAGGCATAAACAGTGTTCGGGTTAACCGAATGTCTGCAATGACATGGCCTTTTATTTTCCATTATGTTAAGTTTTTATGTTTTATGTTATCTTGTAAAAAAAATATTATATATGGAAAATAATAAATGTATATGATTATTATTATTATTATTAACACCAAGTTCTTGGTGCCGCAATGGGTATGCCGGTGTTGGCAGCAAAACTACAATATTTGTTTGTGAAGTGTGCAAATAATTTTTGTTTTATTTAGTTAACTTATACATAAAGTATCCATGGTTTTTGGATATTTTCTTTAGAACGTTTTTTTTATGTTTAATAAAAATCTTTGGAAAGTGAATTTCCACTTTTGTTTCATGGCCCATCATAGGAAGGTCGCGAGATCCATCATAGGACTATAAACACATATAATGGAACCCTTCAGACATTTTAAAAGATGAGATTTTGATGATGAGTTTTTTGCGTATTTGTTTTCAAAACCATTACAGATAAGTTAAACGTATTAACAGTAAAAGTCAAAAAAACAATAGTTACTTGTTACTTCAATAGGAACTTAGTTAAGATAGTAATAGAGATATATTTTTAAGGAGTCCATCAGTAGATATCTCCCTATCTTCTCACTTTCGTTATGCACAGGTGTAATGAAATACTTTCCCACACTCTATGCACAACACTTCTAAATTGTATAGCCTTAGAGCGCTCAAACTTAGCTTTTTCACTACAGTTGTTTTTCCGCGACTTTTTAAGGGACGACATGGTGATATTAATATCGAACACTGTCGAATAATAGTTGCTAAAGACAGTTTAGTTATAAGGAAATCGATGCAATATTTTATTTTTGTTTCCTGAACTATTTATTAACAAATAATTTCAATTCTCAAAATTTCCGTTTATGGCCAGTATATGGAGTATTAAAACACTTTTTGTTCTTGGTGCGATTACATATTATGTTCTTAAGTAATAAAATTATATCTCAATTAAATTACAAGCCTCTTAGTTGCCGTATAACCTGGCCTTTGTATAGTAGTCTCATTTTATACCAAAAAACAGTTAGCATTTAAATCGTCATATCATCGACCAATGTAATTGGTCAATGGTCATATGTTCAGAGAAACTACATGGAATCCTAAAGCGGAAAATACTTAATAAGGGCTCTACAGCCCTTAAGAGGCCCACTATCGTACCTACTAATTAGATATTCAATTTTGTATATTGATCTAATTAATCGAAAGTAAATTTGGGGGATTGACATAAATTGCTTAAACTTCTGAGATTGAAACCGAGAAGTTGGTGCGTGTTTGTGTAAGTTTTGCTAACTTGCGATCCAATTCTTCATTGTTGTTGTCGCATGCGATCGCCGAATTTGCATCAATACTAATATACCGAGTTAATTATTTGATTAAGATTAATATTCTAAGTAATTGTTTTTCTATTTATTTTAGAGAATAATTACCTTTTTAATTTTCTTCAGTGAGAAAGCTTTAAAAATACATCATTAAAAATTTTAAAGTGGTGTTATACCGTAATCTGGGGTGAAGTCGGATTGTAGAGGCGAACGCGGACAGAAGCACGTGTTCTCATAATTATTTCAAGGGCATCTCGCAGGTACACCAAAATCGCGCGGGATCTGCTCAGACATGTTAGTAGAGATTAAAACGCCAACGTGGATGGTTGTCGGTAAGTGTAATTTTCTCCGGTCGCCTACAAATCGGCTTTAATTTCATCTCGAGTTTTGTATATTTCTTTGAACTAGTGAAAACAAACTATTGCCCACAGGTAAGGCTTAGATATATAACATTTGTTTTAGCATTAAAATGTTAACTAATGTGTGGATAATATTTGGCGATAAAATGATAATAATACCTCTTTTAGTTTTTTTAAAAATAATTAAAACATAAAATATTGTCCTCAGGTGGGGTAATGGCGGACCATGGTAAGGAACTACAAAAAGAAGATTGGCCTAAATTTTATGAATTATGGTGAAACAACATTACAGAGGGCACTAGATGATGCGAAAATGAAGAGGAAAAATTTAAGACAAGCATCGATATATTATAAAATTTCTAAATCTACACTCCATTCTATTTTCCTAAAATAAAGTCGTTTTTGTTGGAAAATGCGTTTTTTTTTCTTGTGGCTTATAAGAAATTATAAGTTTTATTTTTTTTGTCCGCCTACGCCCCATTTCACGATCAAAGACGATTTATAATGCAAAACAAATAGGTATCCATGTTCACCCCACACACAGGGGCGAAGGCGGACAGATTTTAACCCAAAAAAAAGTAGTGGGGGCAATATTTTTTTGTATATTTTTTTATCGTGTCATATTTTAGAGATATAGGGCTTCCTTAATTATTTTTTTCATATTTTTTATGCCAAAGGGGAACAAGTTATTAGCGAAAAACAATAAAAATTGTCCGATTTCACCCCAGATTACGGTACCGATGAAATGTCACAGTGCGATACTGCTTTGGGTAAATACGAACAGAGTGACAACTTGAAAACATACAATTGCTACATTTTCTGCACTAAAGAAGACATTAAAAAGCTAAATAATAACATTTGTGCAAAAGCGCTGAGGAACAAGAATGAGATATTTTCCAGTCCACCCTGAGCACTACTCTAATCTATTTTAAAATTTAAATGGCACTACCCCACTTGTGACACCTTTCTATACTTCTCTGGAAAGCTTATTAAAAATTCCACACCAAAATAATGAAATTTTGGATTTTTTTTAAATGGGCTTGTGCTAAATTTGGCAGAAAAAATTCTCTAATTTTTGCAAGAGCGCAAACACTTGTTCTTTGCTCTTTTTGATAATTTTATTAAGTGCTATTTTGTTCTAAGCAGAAATAAAATCAATTTCCAAATTCCTCTCTAACTCTTTGAAAAATGTCTCTTGGAATTCTTCGACAAGCATTCTGACGCAATTCTCCCAGAGAAGCTGACGCGGTTTTGTAAACTAATAATTTAATGTAACCCCATGAAAAGAAATCCATAGTAGTAAGTTCAAGGTATCTTGGAGGCCACTCAATTGTACCTCTTTTGTCCATCCACTGCTTTGGATCATTTTAGTCCAACCATTTCCTCTCGCCACAGCAGCATAGCGCACTTTTGCGCACCATCCTGCTGGAAGGGTAGAAGATCTTCGTTCAAATTTAGATTGCCTTGTAGGTCTCTTTGGTTTTCAGGAAAAATAAAGGTTCTATAGTTGGTTGAGCATTTGAGCATAAACTTGGCCAGTTAAATTTTCCTCAGTAAAAAAGGACCTATGGTATTGTCCTACAATATTTCATTGAACTTTTGAGGATATTGAGTGTGCCCCTCTGTAAAAAGATGTCGATTAACGTCACACCAGCGGCGACAGTTTCGTTTATTCACATAACCATTTAGGAAAAAGAAGAATCACTGAAGCAAATGATTCCTTTATTAATTCGGATGTTATCGTAGGACCCCTGTCAAAACTGAATTCTACAGTCCGGATCATCGTCGTCAAGTTTTTGCAAAGTATGCATTTTCAATGCTTTCGTAACTGTTGCTAAATGACATATTTATTTGCGTTTATAGAAGCTTGGACAAAAACGTCAATCTGCATATCTACATCCAAAAATCTAGGTTGTTGTCTAATTTATTACCGACGGATCCAGTTTTTTGAAATTTTTAAACCAAATCTGGCTGGTATAGGCCAATCAAATTATGGGGGATACTTGGAAAAAGTGTTGAAAAACCAATGTAACGGAATATATGCTTATTCCGCTACACTAAAATTTCAATTCAATTGCAAATGATTCTCGATATTTAATATTTAAGTAGGCAGTGACATATATTCACAAATGGGTTTATTTCGTGCGAATAACGATTTTAGGAGCACTAATACGCTATTTAGTACCTACAATTCGTGAATTTAGTTTACTATAGATTACTATATTTAATATAGAGTATTTTTATTACTTTGCGCTACGTGGTTTATAGTGTTAATCACATGTTATAAATTAGCCAATTAAACATCGGCACACATAATTTTGTCCAACGTCTTGAATTTTGAATGCGATATGATTGATCTTGTGTCGAGACGTTGCTGATTTTTTGATCTTGAAATATTTAATTCATCTTGCGATATATTTAACTAATTCTTTCATTTTTAAATACATAATTAGTATTTGTTTATGATTCGCTTAGTCTTATTTGACTAAAGCAAGATTTAGCATTTTTATATTCCACTTTTAATTAGCTTATATTTTCAATATTTTTTAATTATTGTCATGACCTTTTGGGTAATACAACCCATTTATGGGTGAATATTTGCGTCTCTCATTAATCGAATTCATGTAATTTGAAAGAGGCCTAGTCCATATTTAAGGAGACCGTAATTATTTCATCTTTCAGTGGTCACGCACATTATTTTACGTATTTTCATTCAAATTTAACAGTGTTATGTGGGTTAATTCTCGGGCTAAGTTCTGCATATTCCTGCAAAGGTAGTAAATTGAATTTTCAGTAGAATTTCTCTGAATTTTCCCTCATAGTATTGCTGGTTTTAATATTTTTTTCTTTTCAGGTTCATTTAATTAAATTTGCAATTTATTCGGTACATCAACATATAATTATTAGCATTCGCCCTGTCTAGTCTCAATCCTGATGTACCGACATTATTTTACATTTATGAGAGGTTAATCTCACATATGTAAATTTATCTGGTTTTATCCTTTTTCTAAATTTCTATCCCGATGCGAAATAGTGATTTTATTATCTTTGTCTTTAATTAAATTGAGGCGCAATTGCGCTCAGTTTTCGTTTATGTGCCAAGGGCTTAAGTAAAAGTCAGAGTACTTACTTGTTTTGAGTGATAGGACTCATTGTTAGAGGTTATACCTCAATTTCTCTATTTATTATCAAATTTAAAGTTACCTTTTATATAAATTTTACCAAGAGTCACTGAATTTGAACGTCATTTCATTATTTTCTTTTAAATTCCATATTTTAAAGTAAAGAAAAGGATATCTTGAGTAACAGTAGTTATTTCTAATTTTTGCTCAACTTAACATTGTAATTCAAGTTTCTGATTATATCTGCTTTTACCAGTAAATTTTCAATTTGTAGACTGCTTCCTCATATGTTTAACATTGTCACTGATGTTCACATGATATTTCCTTGCATATTATTTAATGAGCGATATACATTGGTCTACGACTAGTTTATTTCCTCTTGCATGTAACTCAACACCCCCAAATTGGCGAAGAAAACATCTTGCTTGTCAAGCAGCAGATGTTTGTCCACTTGCTGTACTAAACCAATCTGAGGAAAGCAATACTTTGTGAACCAAAGAAGTCTTAGTTATACCCAATAGATACTAACTTGGGAACAGGCAGAAACGGTTCCAGTGGAGGTCCCAATACGATCGCATGGTTACAGAATAATTGAACAAGCTAATGAGTATTAGCCAATCAGAAGATAAACATATTATTAAGACCAATTGTTATATTTCATTCTTTTTAATTTTTCACATTAATTTTAATTTGCATTACTAAGTCAATTTATTCATCAGATAAACTCCATTTCAAATAATTTCATCAATCTTATTTGTAATTTAATTATATAGTTAATAAATTACTTACCTCTTTAATTTATCGCAGGATAGAGGTCTGCGAGACATTGCGATTTCTGATATATAAAATATATATTGTCTTTATATTTATTTATATTTAAGTATTCATATTCAGTTCGCATAGTCTCTAGGAACTCTGGCGCCCACAAAAAAAATTACGGCTAGTAAAAAACAAACTACCCCCTGAGAAGAACCATAAAAAAAAGAAAACGAGTCTCAAAACGAACATCATTTATTAAAAAAAAAAATTATGGTTATGAAATATAGTATACAGTTGGCAAACAACTAGTATTGCGCTACACTAATTATTGCTTTAATCGGTTCAGTTAACGTCAAATAGAAGTATTCTAGGTTTGCACGCTCCCACGACCTCCGCTCAGTCAGGAAGTCCAAAAAGCGCGAATATTTCGGACTTTTTCAGATTTTCGCCTATAGCTCCGAAACTGTGTATTCTAGCAAATATTTCGATCTTTCAAATATTAGAGGGCATTAAATTTTGCATCAAACAAGCGTCTCATTCATTTAATTCGGTCCAGTAGTATAGCTAAAAGCAATGTTTCAAAAACGGTGCTTTTTACCAACTTTGCTGAAAAACGCATTATAGTGACTTTCAATCGTCTTGTACACGGAAATAATCATTCTAAATGAAAAAGGTGTAGTTAATAATAATTTGATGGAAATGTTATCAATAATTTAATGCGTTTGATTATGAAGGATTTTCCTCTAATATCAATTTTTTTCAGAGCTATTGAAAATACAAAACGCACTTTTCCACTGAACCAATTTACCGAGCCGGCCTAAATAAACCTGACGCCGGTGCTGGAGACGTGCGTTTGCTAAAATACAAGAGATAGCCTTGCCACTGCGCAACTAAACGTCAAGCCACGGGCTGTCACAATAGAAATGTATCAGTCTCTAACGATTGTAACGAATGAATTTGCTTTATTGGGACGTTTGGCGTTTTCTCGTATTTACAGTGTTTTGTTTCATTGTGGTATGGCTTCATCTTTATGTTGTGTTTCATTGATGACAGATATGCGATCTCGAACTATAGAGGATGGATGAACATTGTTTTATTTAAGATAAATCTGTTTCGGCAGCATCAGTAACAAGAAACGTCTAATTAGCATGCTCCATAGAAAGCTGGATGATGAGAAAGATTTGCTGTAAAGGTAGCAGACGAAGATGCTGATAAACTAATTGTTACGACTACTATTGATTGCTCAGTGAATTATCTATCTGTGATAATTAGAGAGGGCACTGACTTCATGGTCCTACTCTCAGCGTTAATATACCTTCCACCTAAGAGGTAGCTCTGATGAAGACTGAGAAGGGTGTAAAGAAAAACTCTTTGTACTCTAGGAACATCCTGCTCCTGCATGCATTCAGTGGTTTTGATACGAAGCCATCATCACTTTCAAACGAAATTTGCAAAAACTTTGGAAAGGGACATGTATTTGTACGACGATGCGCTTATCTTCAAAAACAGGAATGCTTGTGATGACGAGATAGACGCTACTAGGCAAAAATTATTCATAGACATTTATGGTGACCCTCGAGGAAACACCTCATTGGACAACATAAAGTGCGACCTGTTTGCCAAAGTTGGAGCCAAAACGAATATGAAGGTAGCATCTCTTCCTAAATTCAAGCTGTCGCTCATCAATATGCTCTCTGGATATACCACCAGGTCCAGTTGTGGTTGGGACATGCCAAAGATCCTCTGCAGTGGGAATGGAAAAGAATAAAGTACGGCATACTACCCATACCCACCATAAACGAGCCACCACCTACAGAAGTAACCAACAGCGTGTCCTGCAAGTGCTCTACGGAATGCCGAGGTCGCAGCACTTGCCGAAAGCAGGACTGAAATGTTAGGCGATCTGCTTTGAATGCAAAGGACACTCATGCTACAACACGCCTGATGATGATGAGTCTCGCCTGTCATCTTTAACGAAGATGACGTAGATTTGTTTACTGAGAATTTTCATTTTCTCGGTATGTACTTACTTGACCTAGTTTAAAATTGAAGATACACGTTGAACACATAATTTGATGCTTCCATATGACGGACGATTGAAAGCTACTATAATGCGTTTTTCAACAATGTTGGTAAAAATCACCGTTTTTTGACCATCGATTTCAGCTATACTACTGAACCGAATTGAATGAATGGCATACCAGTTCGACTCAGAATTTAATGTTCTCTAATATTTGTAAGAAATTAAATATTCGCTAGAACCCACGTCGAGGGACCGTGCAAACTTTCTATTTGACGTCCAGTGAACCTATCAAAACAATAATTAGCTTTCCAACACTTTTTTCCAAGTGACTCCTTAATTTGACTGACCTATTAGATGTGGCTGATGGTTTTGTCAGGACACTTTTCTATAAATGTAATGGCAGCTCTCAAAAAGTACATACTCTGAGCACCATAAAAAATTATATATTGTGTAACTAGAAGGAAAAGCAAAATATTCCTGGACGACTGTGGTACGAATTGCACATACTATTTTTTATCCGATCGGAATTAATTAGATACCAGTACTTATAAAAATATAGCCAAATATTACTCTAAATAAAAACGGTTTTTAAATTTAAACTCAACATAATATCAAGTTTTGAATCGAGCGAGCTTGATGCTTATTAAGTAACCACGGAATCTACAGCTAAATGTTACTTTTGATCATCGAGATAAAAATACAAAGGAGGCGGCATTACGTGACCGACGCGACGTATGTTCACTTCCGCCATGTTCTTACTACACTTCTGTCCCCGCATCAAGAGAGAGATTTCTATTCGCCTAAATTGTGTTTTTAACCCTTGGTTACTCGCGACATATGTCACCCACTCCCACTCTTCACATCACTGCTTTTTAAGTGAATCGTTCTGGCGTCCATGGGTTTTAGTCATGATACAAAGAATAACAGGCATGATATTCCCGAGTGCCCAATTCGGTCGAGTTCAAGCATTACGTCACAATGAGAGTTATTTGAAATAGTTGCCGTGAGAACTGTTATAACGATTATATTTAATTGACCATTATTACACATTTGAATAAAAATGCTATTAATATATCACTGTTTTGGGTTTATTTAGGCTACTGAAAGGTATTTTATTATTTTGATTTGTTAATAAACTAAATAAATAAGCAATATACATCAAAACTGAGAGATAATGTTCAATATATGGAATGCACACATGAGATATCATGCTTAGAAATTTTATAAATAAGAAACAAATCTTTAGCAACAAAGATTTTATCAAAAGAAATTTGTAGAATAATTTAAAATCTTGTTAATTGACATTTCAGCAGAGTTACTACTATATACACTTTATTATAGATAATAGCAGGGAACATAAAGAAATATTAGGTATTATAATAGATATATAGTTGATATTATAAGGGAAGGTGTAGTGGATTTGTTTTGTTTCACAGATGGAAAGATCTACTTATTTATCTTCTCATATCAGAATTGTATTTATTTAAAAATGACAAAAAAATAAAACGAGGCTTTTTAGACAATTTTTTTTATAACATTTATTTAATACAACTCAATATTACAATACAATAAATACATAAAACCCTAATCAGTTAATCAGTGCTTTAAGCTCTGGCCTCGAGCATACTCATTACATTTTTTGTGTCGGAGAGATTCTAACTAATATTTAGATACCACTTAAATAGTTTTATAAAAACATTATAATTTATTTATTCTTGTATCAACAACTTTTACAAAGCCAATAATAAGTACAATGAAACTAAAAACCAAACCTACAAACTAGGAACATATCCTTATATCTATTTCTCCTTTTATTTGTTTTTTAAACAATTCAACTGAAATACAATACTACAATACCTATTAAAATTATTGCACAACCTTATCAATGGAGAATCTTTATAAAGATTAGATCTAGGTGCCTACATAAATAACAAATCTATACATCTCATATTTGCCTGACCAACTCTAAAAAGGATTCCTTTTAAACACTCCTTACTATCAATGTAAACATTTATCAATTTATAAAGAAAATAATTAATAATATTTCTAATATTTTCCAGTACTCTATTGTACGATTTACATGCTTGCACATACAGGTTATTTAGGCCTATATTTGTATTAGTCATTATTTTGTAAATGTTATTTTGGGACCTACTTAGTGTTATATTTACGTATATCACAACAACAATGTTAATATTAGAAATTTGTTTTGTCAGTATTGATTTTTAATTTATTGTAAAACCAGCTCAGATACAACTTTAGGTCGTCATTTACAAGCCTATTTAATGCATTAATTTCCCCACCTGTGTATACCAAAGCTATATCATCAGCAAAAGTAAAGTACTGCGCCATAAGTACTGAATATCGTAAATTAAATACATATAGTGAAAAGAATAATGGCCCCAGAACCGAGCCCTGCGGCACATCACAATCACTGGGTAAAATATCAGTACTGAAGCCTTTCGCAGATCTACAAAAATAGTTACAAATAATTGTTTATTATCCAATGTTATATATCTGTAATCCACTAAATCCATTGTTGCACTAGCACTGAGCAATGATATCTTCCACAAACTTCTTCGATTCTCTCTTCGAAAGCCTCTCCTGTCTTTTTACCTGGTTTACAGATAAATCTTTTGATTTTGGCAGATGAAGAGAAGGTACTGCATTGCGCTTTAGACTGGGTCCTTTTTTGGATTCGTATTGCAACAATGCATGTTGCAAATTTATTTCATGGTCTTCTGACTTGAAATATTTTGAACAAATTCTCAAGGTTTTAGTATTAAAATGGTCTTTACGGCAACAAGCAGTAACCCACAGTTTTTCAACAATATTGTCTTTGGGAGAAGCATGAAATCTTACAGATTTGTCAGCACGTTTTGTCTGATTATCACTCAGACAACCAGCTATAGCTTTTTAATATGTGTAGTTTATAACTAACCTTAAAAATGCTAAAAATCACAAACTAATGCTGTCTTAATCACTTGTTCAATAATTAATTGTTTATTATACGTCATATAGCATTTAAAACAACAAAATAATGTTACTATTGTCCACACAAAGTCACTATTACTAAAGTCACACTAACTAATAGTTCAAAATAGTTTTAATAATCTGATTTGTTTGAAGTTTTTTACGCTAAAGAGTCTCCAAATTCAACTTAAATGCCACAAATCTCATAAAATGCTGACAAAATATACGGCAAAAAAAACAAAGCTTAAAATATCATGAAAGTCCCCTTGTAAACCAGTGGATTTTAATGGCGGCAACTCTCATTGTGACGTCGACAGGAGCGAGTCAGCTGATCGTGGCGTGCGCAATATCATACCTGTTATTCTTTGTATCATGGGTTTTAGTAACTGCTGAGCATTCTAAGCTCTTTATGGTATCCTAGGTGGCTTTAGTGAGAAGTTAGTTCCTTTCCATATTTTGCCTCAAATATTCGACTGGGTGACATTTGTCCCCCGCGCGACTAAACGTGTAGTCATTTTGAAGAGGTTGGTATCATAAACTCATACAAATGTGAAAAACGAATTTCAAATGTGTTCCACACTACTTTTTCTATAATTTAAGCATATTTGTATCTTTAATAATGAAACAGTTGCTAATGGTAAACGCTAAATTAGAATAACCATATTATTATGTATAACTTTTGAATTAGCTAGTTAACTAAGTAACGAAGATTTTCAGTCAGGTCATCTCGATTTTTGCGTCTGTGATATTTTAAATGAAAATAAATCAAAACTTAGAATAAATGATTATAAAAAAATTACTTAGTTCGTCTCTGATAAAGTAGCCATATTATTCCTACACTTAGCCACGCGTACCGATACCGTCTTCTATCGTATTATTCAAATGGTAATCGCGCTCCTTTTATTTTATCTCGATGCTTTTGATAGACGTCAGATCTGACAGACAAGGCGTTTGAACAGGACGGAAAAGTTATATTCCCGTCCTTGGACGGAAATGTTATATTCCCGTACAGTTAGTGCCTTTTCCCATATGCGGATAAGATGATCCGGCATCGGATATTCGATCGCGAGGTACGTAAGATTAAATGAAAGCCTTCACACGTTTGTCCGACAGTCGGAAGCCGGATATCCGGTGCTAGACACATCGAAGGGTATGAAAGCAAATTAGAGCTTATACACGTACACAATTTTTTGTCTCCGGCAGTCGTTCGACATCAGCGAAAGCGTTTACATGGTGTTACTAAAATGGTGGGAAAAATTGAATTAGACACCGAGCAATTGATAAACGTGCTGGAGGCTAGACCTGTGTTGTGGGAAAAGACGCTAGGTGAATATAAAGATAAATGGTTGACAGCTTGCATCTCATCAAAGGAAGAAACTGACATACGAAAATAATAAAAAAAACTTCCCCAGTCTTCTCACAGGTCTTCAAACAATGTATAAAAAGCTCCTAGCTGTTCTCTTTTTAAATTAATTGGATACACCCAATAAATCCTTTGCCTTCTTTTTTTATGGTGAATCCTGCGATATAGAATCGCTAGTGCCATTATGCGTTGTTGATCCATGGTGAATGGAACAAACGAAACTAAAACACTTTTCAATAATAAACAATATTCAAACCGGGTGCTAATCGGAGAGGTGTGAAAATTAGAAATAATCGGATATCCGATGTCGGACTCGTGTGAAACGGAGCATATTGCCTATTCCCGTACAGTTATTGCATGTTGCCAAACAACGCATACAATGTACTGGAATCATGATTTTTGTGGTGAGAAAACACAACGGAAAGGTGTAGTTTTTCGTCCGATCTGATAAAAAAAAAATCATTTCTACTCGTTCTTCCACAGAATACACCATTTCCGAATTAAAATGGATCCGAAGAAAAAAATACAGATACAAATGATGGCAACAGCAATTACGTTAAACTTTAAACGATTTTGAATGTTTTACAAAAAGGGGCAAAAAACAAGTATATGCGTAATTGCAAAAAAATAGAGAACTTTAGCTCTACTATAGTACTTCAATTTAGGCTTCGAATACATTTCATCATTTTCTATTATTTTCTAATTCTTCCTGCTGAATTATTATTGGGTTTTAAAATATTTTCTCAAAATTTTGCTAACATTCCGTATGCAAGCCTTATTAATTTTGCTATCGCCAAAAAGCATTTTTGATGAGCTTGCCAGGGAGGTGTCACATGTGGGGTACTGCCATTTAAGATTTTAAAGTAGATGAGAATAGTGCTTCAGGGGTGGATGAAGATCGTCCGCAAAATACCTCACTTTTATTTCTCCACGTATTCCACGTATTTGTGGAAATGATATATATTTTTTTGCTTTATTCTAGTGAAAAAAATTTCATGTATTGTATGTTTTTCAATAGATGTAAAGCTTGATTATTTTAAAAATAATTTTTTTAAGCTTTTTCCAAGCTATAGATATTAAAGAATATTGGCGAGGATCGAGTAATTTTGGTCCTAAAATAAGCTTTAGCTTTAGCTAAAATACCTTAATTTTTAGACCTGCATCTTTAAGATGACAATAATCTAGAATGAAAAAAAATTTTCGCCAAAAACCCACTCCTCGATTTTTTTTTCAATATGCTTCACATCATTTTGGAAGAATTATTTGCCCTTTTTATACAAAAATCGTTGCACAATCTTTTTGTGATTTTGAGAAAATCGAGATATTTGTGTGTTTTTGTAAGCATTTCAAAAAACTCCTTTTTTGGTGGGTCATTAGAGTGTAAAGCTTGAAACATAATAAATTGTATTGATGCGTTTTAAGCTTCTGTAGGATTCTCTATATTGAAGTACAGGTTATGCCTAAGTCATGCTCTGTAGCAGGTATCGGAGCAGACGGATAGACGTGAAAATGTCCCAAAGCAGATATTTCGTTATTCTCATCTCTAGTCAACGGTCATTTTTGACTTCTTGGACCACTAACGCCTCCAGCATTGAGATAATTAATTTTGATTATTCTAAATTTTCTATCGTACATTTTTGACAAATTAGGATAGCGTTCATTAAATGTTCGCCATGTATAAAAAAGATTTAGAATAACTGCATTAATTAATAAGCTTGATTTTTAATTATTAAAAATAATTTAGAGTAATCGTATCCCAAAAATAAAGCCATGATGATAATGGCATACATTGGGAAAGAAGTTGTTGGAGATAAATTTAATTTACAAAGATCGTTGAAAAATCTTACTTGTTTTCCAAGTATCTTAAATATTGAATAATCCATTGGTAGTTTCGGCTAGTTTAAATTAGTTAAGGGTTAGAATCAGTGTTATATTTTTTGTGGAACAGTCGTAAAAAGATTTAGGGCACACTATCCAGAAATACTACTGATTTATTAACGTCCATATAGCTGTCATCGAGAAAGGACCTACGATATTGTCTGCCAACCTTTCATTGACTTTTTGGGAATATTGACTGTGCCCCTATGTAAAAAGGTGTGGATTAACGTCACTCCACTCCACTAGGGACAGTTCTGCTCATTCACATGTCCATTTAGAAAAAAGAAGACTCATCACCGAAGTATTTTCTTTTATAAATTCAGGTGTTGCCGTTACCCTCGTTGTCACGATTTCACAAAACAAATTCTTCAGTCAGAATCTTTGTCGCCAAGTTCTTGCAAAGTTTTCATTTCTTATGGAATGTATGCATTTTCATTACTTTCCTAACAGATTCCCTCGATACGCCGATAACTGTTGCTAAATGGCGCATTTACACATTTGCATTTGTAGAAACTTGGCCAAAAACCTAAATCTGTACATCTTCATCCAAAGATTTAGTTCGTGTCTCTCTTTATTACCGACGGATCCAGTTTCTTGAAATTTTGAAACCAAATCTGGCTGTTAGATATGGCTGACGTTTCTGTTAGGACGCCTTTCGATAAATGTAACGGCAGTTCTCAAATAGCACATAATTTGAGCACCAAAAATAAAAATAATTTCTACCCGTTCTTCCATAGAATCCTTTCCGAACTAAAATAGACCCGTAGAAAAAATACGGATATAAGTGATGGCCACAAAAAAAATAAATATAAGGTCCAAAGTGCAAATTGTATTAAATGGTTTACCAAAAAGGGCAAAAAACAAGTATATGCGATATTGCACAAAAATAGACAATTTTACCACTACTATAGACATCGGATCTTTTTAATCATTTACAGTTATTTTCTAACTTTTCCTGCCAAATTTTACAAAAGCCAGGTTGAGTTTTAAAATATTTTCTCAAAATTTTGGTAACATTCCGTATGTAAGTCTTATTAATTTTGGTTCACTGAACAACATTTTTGATATGCTTGCCAGAGAGGTGTCACAAGTGGGGTAGTGGTATTTAAGATTTTAAATTAGATGCGGGTAGTGCTTCAGGGGTAGATGAAGATGGGCTGCAAAATACCTCACTTTTATTCCTCCACGTCTTTATAAAAATGGTATTTTTTTGGTTCATTGTAGTGTAGAAAATTTAGCTATTCACCCTGTATTTTCAATACTTGTAAAGCTTGATTATTTTAGAAAGAAATTGTTCACGCTTTTTCTTTTCCAAGCTATAGGTATTGGAGACAATTATAGGCAAAGATTGAGTAATTTTGGTCCAAAAAACAAGCTTTAACTTTAGCTAAAATACAGGGTGGCTATCCATGTTTTGACCCATTTTGATCTTAAATAACTCGTCAACGAATAAAGCTATCGAGTTGCGGCTTTCACTGAATAAATTCATTTTACTGAAATTCTTTTCTGAAGTATGTGTCATTTAATTTTGACAACCGGATGTACTGAAAACAAAATGGCCGAACTTTAAGTATATAATAACTTTGTTATTTTAAATGGAACACTCTATATATATTCTCATAATCTTAAGGCCTGTTCCTTTTTCTTTTCATAATGGTATTACATGTTTTACTTAGTTATGTTTTAAAATAGTGGATATATTAAGCTCCAAAAAACATCGATAAAAATTTCGCACTTAGTGTTACTTTTTGTAGACACAAATTCACATTATCTCATAAATGTCAGTGTTGATCACTTTTGATACATTCTTTCGAAGTAGAAATGTAAAAATGTTCTTTTGAGTGATATCGTTTGCCAAACCCAGTCAATAATAACAACTTAACGAAGATTTAGGAATATGTTTAATAAAACTCCATCCACAAAAAAACCCAATTAATACCTGGTACAGAAAATTTGGGAACACAGGATCTTTAACACGTAGAAAGCAAACAGTAAACCATGAAAATTTAGTAAACAAAACAATACAAGTGATGGAGGTAACTCAGGAACATACAAGCCTATCAACATGAAAAATTGCAAGTTCTACAGAAATTCCTCGTTACACATCGTGACAAAAGTTCTCTAACTAAAGCCATATAAGATATAAATTTTTGCTAGAAACTAAAGAAACGAATTTTCCTAAAATAGTAAAATTATGCCAGACGTTTCAAAAGTTAATAAGAACAAACCGACATTTTTTGTAAAGCCTAATAATGTCTGACCATGCCACTTTCCATATAAATGGAAAAGTTAATAAACATAATTTCAGAATATGGGCAGAAGAGAATCCCAGACAATTTCGTGAACACGTTCAAGATTCGCCAATGATTACAGTTTGGTGTGGTGTGTCCAAGGAAAAAATTTATGAGCCATTAATTTTTGGAAATCCCATTGTAAATTCCCATACATATGTCGATATGCTGGAATTTTTTTCATCTTCAATTACAGCAGGAAAATATATCGAATTCAGTTTACTTTTAACAAGATGGAGCTACACCCAGAAATTTACTAAACAACGTCTTTGAAAACGGAACCATGGACTCCTCGTTCCCCGGACTTAACTGTTCCAGACTTTTTCTTATGGGGTATGTAAAATAACAATGCTATCATCCACTACCACAAACGTTAGAGCAGTTAACAGCAAATATCCGCAACGTGATAGAAAACATTCCAGAAGAATATTTGGATAAATATATTGAAGTCGGTGGAACACTTCCAACATTTGCAGCAGTCATTTTTTTACAAGTGTAGTTTATGTTTTTTTATCAATGTTTATATAAATTTAATTATTTAGTAGTTGTTACATGTTTATCGATAAGTTGATAAAATTGGATGTTCTTCAGTTACCACCATACCTTGTATTGTCTTGTTTAGTATATTTTCATCGTTTACTGTTCGTTTCCTTGTTAAAGATCCTGTATTCCAAATTTGTCTGTACCAAGTTTTAATTGCGTTTTTGTGGGTGGAGTTTTATTAAACATATTCCTAAAACTTCTTTGAGTTGTTATTTATTATTGACTGGGTTTCTGCAGACATTATCACACACCTCTACTTTTCACTCAAAGGAAACATTTCGCACTTCTGAATGCGTCAAAAGTGATCGACACTGACATTTATGGGATACTGTGAATTTGTTTCCATAGCCTACTTCTCCAAAAATAACATTAACCCCGAATTTTTTATCGATATATATCGTGTATGCAAAAGCTCAGTAAATCCACTTTTTTAAAAAATAACTATCTTGCAATATATTTTTGAAAACGGGAAGGAACAAGCTTTAAGGTTTTGAAAAAATATACAGGGTGCTTCATTTAAAATATTGTCCTATTCCTAAAATTCGGCCATTTTGTTTTCGGTAGTTTCGGTTGTCTAAATATACTTGAAAATTTAATATTCAGTGTAAACCGCAACATGACAACTTTGTTCGTTTACGAGTTATTTAAGTTCAAAATGGGTCAAAACCTAAATTTTTTACCTGCATCTTTAAGGATAATCTAGAAGAAAAAGAATTTTGGTAATAATCCATAACATTTTAGGGAAGTTTTCCTTACATACGTAATGTGAGAAGGAAAGGATTGAAAATCACAGCGTTTGAATAATAATATTAGGATTAGGTCTAAAGAAACATTTATAAAGTATGAATGCTTGAAGTGTGATTCACCTACTCCTCTGTTTTTAGTTAATTATAGTCCACATCATTCTGAATGAATTATTTGCATTTTTGGCTTCTTTCTTACACTGAGAAAGAAGTTCTTGGGATAAATTTAATTTACAAAGATCGTTAAAAAATCTTACTGATTCCCGAAAGTTTCATAAATATTAAGTAATCCATGAGTACTTTCATGTCATCTCGAGTTTGTGGATTCAAAAACCACCGAGTCAAGATGAAGTCATTCAAGACTAACAACCTGTGCCTGATGCTTTTATAATAAATACAATTAAATTTCTCTTACATGAAACAAGGCTCCCTTCGCTGATCACGAAAATACAAAAAAGATAACTATACATTATTTATTTAAAAAATTTCAGCGAAGCCGTATTTTTATAGCATATTTTCTTTGCCTTAATATTTTCAGTTTCTATTGTTTACTTTAAAGCTAAGCTTCTTTGAGAGCACATAAATCATAATTAAATTGATAGCAGGAAGGTTGCGAAGTGTATTTAAAAAATTTTGGTTTATTTTTCCCTCACAATGCTTGAGATGATACAATGGGATTTTCTCTAATTAATGATGTATAAACCACAATGTAAAAATGAAAAAGGGTCGTAGTTTATGTTACATGAAATTAACAAATTTTTATTTTCATTTTATTTTTGTAATGAACTAGGGGCATTCTGTATTTCATTTCTGAACGGAGCCCTTAAAGTTCATAGTCAAAGATACTTGGTAGATACATTAAAATAGTGGAAACGGTTATTTTGAAGTGCGAGTTTTTGAGATTTCAATTACAATCAATTAATTAACAATGACAAAAATCATTTCGACGACGCCAGTTAAGATACCTCTCTTTTGGTACAAAAAAATCAGAAGAATTTAAACGTGTATTTATACGTTCACAACTGAGTGTGTCACGTTTGTTGACAATTAACCTCAAAAATTAATTTAAATAAATTCTTATTTATACACTTTTGTTGTATGTACACAAATATTATTCTTGGTTTGGTGAAAAACAAAGTGCCTAAAAATTATTATCAAAACGACAAATTGCAAAAGCCCAGACTATGACTGAAAATATTAAATAAATATAATAACAAAACGATTAATATTACCTAAAATCAGCAACACACTAAAAATAAAAACTATATCAGTGATGGGTACGTTTCCAGAAAAGAAGTGTTTGGGAAATTTCTTTGACTGGAATTTCCCCAAGAAACCCCGATACATTTATGTGAATTTTGCCTTATTTCCATTAAATTTATTGATAATAAGCAAAACGAATTCAAAACAAGAATTTTATTAAATTATCCATTTTTATTTAAAGTATATTTAAAAATATTTTCTCAGGCGCAAGAATGTACATTTCCTCCAGCAAAAAAAAAGGATAAATTTTAACACAACATAAATAAAATATGTTTGTATACTATCAAACTGATGCGTTGACGACTATCAGTATACTTATATTTTTAAAATTTTATTATTTAAAAAAAATATATGAAAGGTCTTAACTAAAACAACGCAAATTAAATATTTTCATAAAATATCAAACTGATATGGGTATCAGTATGAGAGTATATATAATATTAACTTACAACCAATCCTCAATCTCTGAGATAAATCTTGTTATTTTTATCAAAATTCCTACTATTTTCCGTGATTTGTTTTCATGATAAACTGCGTTAGCCTCTGTGTCTGCTCTCAACTTTATTGTATTGTTTTCAATTCTCCTTTGTCGTCTAAGTGTGTTTGTTGTTTTTTATTTTGGGTTTGTGTGTTGTCAAGTTTCCTTTTTGTTACATGTTAATACTGCTGAAGCTGCTTCACTGTATGAATGTCATCCAATGTGCTTGTGGTATCTAGGTTAATAATTTCTCTGTTCGTCGTGTCTGTTAATATTTTTTTTGTCTTTCTTAAAGTGTAATTTTGGAAGTACGTTTCTCATAATTAGATTGCTACCTTCCCAGATTATTAAACTTGCTTCCATTTCTCTTTTTAGTTCATGTTTGATCTCGAATATGTTTTATAGTTACTTACTTGAGGTCTTCAATTGATGTATTCTTTCACGTAATCTCCTTGTATTGTTCGTGATGAGGGTGATTGTACCTGCTTATCTGTTATTTGTGTGAAACGTGATTGTTCTCGATCGTTTGTATGTATTTTGTTTGATTCTTCTTTATCTCTCAGTTCCTTTGCGAATCTTTAGTTAATTTCCTGTATTTAGTGAGCTGTTAGTTTGTTGATTACAGTATTATACGCTTTTGATCTATCAATTTTGTTCTATGACAACCGCTGCAAGATATACTGATAAGTCTGTGTA
>MU185846.1:3474-39286 GCA_016904865.1 Pissodes strobi | reverse complement strand
TATATTTAATGTTCGTTATTTTAGGTGTGTAGGTAGAGAAATGGAGATAGGTTTTGAATAATTAACTATTATTCGATAGATACCTTACAATGTTGGCCGCCATGTCAACGACGGAGGTTGGTTTTCAGAATTTGCAATTTTATTCCTGCCGGCTACTTGAGACTCTCTACCAACTCACTCTGACAATGAAAAAACACATCTGGATTTTATTAAAATCAAGAGTGAATTTCAGGTAGAAAGAATCTTATAGTCACACTTAGAACTAGTCAACTGACTACCGAGTACTATCTTCCCTCACAAACTAAAACTTTTAGATAAAAATGTTAGCTAAAATCTGAACGGCAACAAATAACGTTTTTCGACATAACATGTATTAAAAACACCAAATTAACGTGTGTAAATGTTCGTAATCTTCCTATAATTTGATGGTTTTAAAATGTCTTCGCATCTTTGGATCGCCTTCTGTGCTTAGCTGAGGATCAATAAGGATTATCTTCTTTGTGAAATTGTTTCAACTTCATAACTGAAGATGTTCTAGCATTTTAATGCTAAGCGAAATTTGAATGATCGATGGTTGTTTCTTTTTAATAAATTAAACACAGTTGGCTAATTAAGGTGGGAAAGTTAAATTTTGATTATAACAGAACATCCGTCTAGTTATAAAGGTTTATGGGTTGGAAAATTATTGTAATAGATCTCGCGTCTAATAATTACTTATTGATTAAGATTGGAATACGTAAATTATAATAGCTCATCCGTCTAATTAGACATTGATCATTGAAGTTCGGGAATAAAATTCAATTTTATGGTGAAATTGAAATGTATGGGACTAGTCTTCTTCACAGACATAGTTTTAAAAGTAGAAAGGAGATTTTGTTGTCACAATTTGAGGTTGATATAAAGGTCGGTTAAGCTGCAGACAGAGTTTTTGTACAGTCATGTGATACAAAGAATTTTTCACTTTCCCTGGCCTTGTGAGATAATTGGGAATTATGGCTCTTACTATTTAATTTTCTTATAGTTCCGTTTGGCAATATAGGGCTTTCTACTTCAGACGTATCCGCTTAATTTTCAAGGCGCTCTAAAAAGATTTCGTTGTCTTCTTTATCAGACTCTTAGTGTTCCCAAGGATTCTCATCTTCAACGAAATGTTGGTTTTCATTGGGATTCCTCCCTGAAACATATCTAAATTACCATATCACTCACTTTAAGACTTAAGAATTGCTTTGTGGCTTCCGTATATTTTTCTGATATTCTTTTTGCTTTTGTCTGAATTTTTCTAGCAGTTGTTCTCTTATAGGCACCTTGAAAATTGGATGATTGCGGTCTCCTGGAGTCGGAAAGGAGTAGCTAAAAAGACTTTTTGCTGGGATTGCCAGGTTGCTGCATTTGTTCTGTTTCTTAAACAAAAAATAACGGGGAGTACATATTTGTCTCAATACTCGATATTTTTCTAAGCTAAAATGCTTTTAATTTTTTTGCAATTCTAGATTAATTGGTTTGTAGAGTTACAACAAAAATATTCTTAAATAAATGGATTTGATGGTGACTGCTTACTACACGGATATTTATCTGGTTAAGCTTCTGCTTTCATCTGTTTGTGCTGAAGATGGGTTAACATTAACTTGGAGTCTGCAGTCATTGCCCAAGGGTCGATCTGCACTCCCATAAGCTTTTGACACAGGGTGTAGAGGTGTTTCATGATTTGAATAGATCAGATTATCCAATGTTTCATAGGAATCAGTAAAGTCATCCCTATCACTCTCATTGCCAGACATTTTAAAAAAGCAATTTATTGTATCAACACAGCAAGGGAAATATCAAAACCAGATTAATTGTATATTGCATATAAATGGTGAATCCCACATCGAGTTTTAGCATAAATTAAGTAATAATTTTTGTGAAAACTCATGACGTAAATGGTACTTTATTACCTCAAAAACTAATCTCTTCTTGCTCAGATTCTGAGGAATAAGCGATACTCTTAATGCATATCAATATATCATTTTAAATATATGCACATTATGCAATTAATTTCTAGACTTGCTTTATGCATGCGGTGTCCCTAAAAAGGTAAATACATCTCGAACCAATTACGTATAACTTTTAATTTGAATTATTGTATATTTCATTTGTAACATGCAATTTATTATTACAATAATATTATGTTATCTATGCAAAAGTAAAACTTTTCCGGTTATTAAGTAAGAAATTCAGTTAACGTACCCCATCTGTACTATAAACCTTCCAGTATTGAACGCTTCAATATTCCCGAAGCCTCTACTCTACGATAGTATGTGAATCCTTGAAACCATTTATGGGAATGGTTAATAATAGGTGAGGTTGTCAGAATGAAACAAAATAATAATAATTATTCACCACTCTAGTGAAATTTTTTGAAAACCCCTGTAAAAATTTATATCAGGGCGCGAAAGGTGAAATGAACGTAAGAAAAAAGTGAGGATAAGTTCTGAATAATTCACTATTATTCTATAGATACCTTATAATGTTGGGCGCCATGTCAACGACGCAGGTTGTTTTTCAGAATGTCATTCCTGCCAGCTACTTGGGACTCTCTATAAACTCACTCTGTCGCCGATCAATTCAAGAAAGAAAATTAAAAAAAAAAAACTAGATTGTATTGAAAGCCAGAGTGAATTTCAGGTAGAAACATTATTATGGTCGGACTTAGAACTAGTCAGCTAACTGCCGAGCAGTTCATCACAAACTGAATTTTTTATAAAGATGTTAGCTAAGATCTGACCGTGTAACGTTGTAAATGTTATTAATTACAGTAGTGCGATGTTCTCCTTTTCCTGGTCGAATTGTGTGATCGATAATCTCGCTACCTTACTTCTCGCGACCTTACTTCCGGTGTTCCAACCTGCTCGATAGGTAGATCCGTTTAAACCGTCACTTGGCAAATGTGATATATAATCTCTTTTGCGACAATTGATAGCCCTTCTCGCATAGCCCTTCTCGCCTGAACACTGAAAGCGAGCAGGCCGTTTTCCGTGTCGGAAAATAGCAATTACCATTGCTATTTTTGACCCTCAAGTCTAACTACCGCCTGATTGTGTCGTTGCAGTAGTAAGCAAATTAAGTAGAACGTATATTTTCTAAAATTATCGGCCATTTAAAAGGGATGTGCGGCACGAGTGTTTCTATTTAAGATGGCTAAAGTTATTTATTATTTATCTAGGGTCCTTCTATGGGACAGTGTTTCTTCTATGTGATAGAATTTCTTCTGTGAGGAAGAATTTCACGCTTACCTAGCTAATCCCGCCATCAGTTAGCTGTACCGAGACTTTTTTTGTCAAAGTGATGCAATCACATGGGGAATACGTACTTCCAGGGAGCGCCAGTGTGTTTAACTCGACCGGAATTAAGTAAAATCGATTTTAATTTATTTAAGTGCCTTAATTACCGTATATAGCTTACCGGTATATATCATTTCAATTATTGAATATAAAATCAAATGATTGTAGGATATTTGCTTAAATTACCGTGTATTTCTTACCGGTATATCATTTTAATTAATGAATATATAATCAAATGACTGTCGGTCATTTGCTTTAATTACCGCATATTAACGATAAGCCATTATATATAATTTTAATTAAAGAATTTATAAATCAACAAGGCCGTTTGATGTCTATCATTTATATTCTCGGTAATACTCGTTTCATTCATTGATCTAGCTATCTTATTTATCTAGCTTACCTTTAAAAGAGATACTTAATTTTATCTTTAGATAGTCAGAGAATTCATTTGGCTAGTGTCCGAATAGCTGATTGAGTTAATTTTTACTGTATTTTGCTGTAAAGCTTATGACAGTAATTTATTTCACATAACTGAAATTTACTAATTTTATTTGTCGCCTTGATATCGGAATCGACTTGAGCTCAAGTCGTTTATCTATAGATATTTGATACCTGTACAGGGTAGCCAACTAAGAATGCGAGGTACTGTATGTGGGAAACTATCCATCGTAGAGACTTGCGGCAAAAAATGTAATTACTAAAACGGTCAAGGGAAAACCTGGAAAATATTTTCAAGTTTCTAAAATGACTACTAGGGGGCGTAACTACAATCTTGAATCTAAAAAAGTGATGTTTCTGTGAATTCCGCTATATTAACCTAATAAAAAAATTCCAAATGTTTGATGTTGAGGATAATGTGAAATTTTTTTGTTTAATGCTTTTTGCTGTATCTCAAGGTATTCAAAGTTTTTTTTAAATAACACCCTGTATCTGCGAAACGGCTAAGCCGATTTTAACAAACTTGGGTTAGTTCAAAGGAGCTATTCTTGGGCTACAAATGTTGTATTATATAAAGTTTCGTTAGTTTCACATGTCGCCGCTAGAGGGCTATTTTCGACATTCCGACAGAAATGGTTAATTTTCTCAAAAAAATTAAATGCATTGATTTGATTTTTTCCCCATGAAAAAGTAGCTAAATAATGGCTAAACAAGCTCGCGAAAACCGCAACTCGATATCTTGTTACTAACCCAAAATATAGGCAAAAAAAATT
Organism: Pissodes strobi; assembly: GCA_016904865.1. NCBI lineage: Eukaryota > Metazoa > Arthropoda > Insecta > Coleoptera > Curculionidae > Pissodes > Pissodes strobi. The sequence continues at coordinate 34,752 of MU185846.1, read as the reverse complement.
ATTACTTACGAAAATCCCTTAATTTTTTTTTACTATATTTATCTCGAATTTTCTCTTTTATAAAAGTTGTGGCCCTGAAAAGGACCGATTTAAAAAAGGAAGGTTCTTAGTGCCCCGCAAATGCTCGAAATGCTGACCATCACGCTCTATGCATTGTTGAAGCCTCTCATGGATATATACTGCATCGATATGCTCTCGCACATTAATAGCAAAATGAGCTGGGCAACCATCCAACTGCAAAAACAAGTTTTGCCTCGTTTCCAGACGCACATCTTCCAACAACAACGGTAATTGATTGGCCAAAATTTCAAGAAAGACATTGCCATTTAGGGGTTGCTCGAAAAAATATGGCCCAATAATTTTGCCTTCCAGTACGCCACACCACACATTTAAACTCCAAGGTCCTTGGTGCTGAACTTCACGCATTCAATGCGGATTTTCTGCAGACCAATAGTGCATATTGTGCAGATTGACTCTCCCATCACTATTAAAAGTGGCTTCATCGGTCCAAAGAATTTGAAATAAAAATTCTCTATTTTCGCGTATCATATCAAACATCCAATGGCAATAGTCCAACCTGCGATCAAAATCTTCCTCATTCAAAGCCTGATGTAGAACTACATGATATGGATGCATTCTAAAAGTAATTAAAAAAAAAGTTTCAACAAATGCCTATATTGTGATAGCACTGATAGCAATTAGAACTTACCTATGGTCCTTCAAGATATTTTGAACCGTTGTTCGTGCTATGTTCAACTCAAACGATAACGCTCTTGTGCTAACATGAGGATTTCCTTCAATATACCCCAGTACGTAGTTGATATTTTCTTGTGTTCTTCCAATTTTTTGCCGTTGAAACGCAGGCCGAAAACTACCATTGGCTCGTAAGCTCGCCACTAATCGGGGAAAAACTCTCACATCGCAAGGACGTCGATTTGGATAACGGGCCGCGTAAACTCTATTAGCTACTGCGGCATTTTGAAGACATTCAAAATAAACCGCAAGCATATCAACAGCTTCATCATTCGTGAAACGCATTTTGTAAACACAAAAATTGATCAAAATAAAGCGAAACTATTGACAATTTGAGGAAGAATTATTTATATTTTCATTTGTTTTCTTTCCATGGCCTGCTTCTATTAATTGTCTACCCATGAGAGTCTTCAGGAATGCATAGAGCGTGATGGTCAGCATTTCGAGCATTTGCGGGGGCACTAAGAAATTTCCTTTTTTAAATCGGTCCTTTTCAGGGCCACAACTTTTATAAAAGAGAAAATTCGAGATATAGTAAAAAAAAATAAATTAAGGGATTTTCGTAAGTAATAAATTTTTTTGCCTATATTTTGGGTTAGGAACAAGATATCGAGATGCGGTTTTCGCGAGCTTGTTTAGCCATTATTTAGCTACTTTTTCATGGGAAAAAAAATCATATCAATGCATTTAATTTTTTTGAGAAAATTAACCATTTCTGTCGGAATGTCGAAGATAGCCCTCTAGCGGCGACATGTGAAACTAACGAAACTTTAAATAATACAACATTTGTAGCCCAAGAATAGCTCCTTTGAACTAACCCAAGTTTGTTAAAATCGGCCTAGCCGTTTCGCAGATACAGGGTGTTATTTAAAAAAATTTTGAATACCCCCCACCGCTTTATTTTTAGAGATACAGCAAAAAACATTAGACAAAAAAGTTTTACATTATCCTCAACTTCAAATATGTGGAATTTTTTTATTAGGTTAATATAGCGAAATTCACAGAAACATCACTTTTTTAGATTCAAGATTGCAGTTACGCCCCCTAGTGGTCATTTTAAAAATTTGAAAATATTTTCCAGGTTTTTCTCTCGACCGTTTCAGTAATTACATTTTTTGCCGCAAGTCTCTACGATGGATAGTTTCCCAGATACAGTACCTCGCATTCTTAGTTGGCCACCCTGTATAGGGTGTTCCTAAATGACATGCTAATATTTAAGGGCTTGATTCCTGGGCTCATTTTAAGCAAAAAACTTCATATGGCCGTAGGTTCTAAGCGTCCTAACTTTTCGAGATACAGGGTGGTAAAATTAAAAAAAAAATCTCTTTTGTATAATAACTGTCATGCTATAGTAGATATCTTTATCATATTTGGTGCATGTCTTCTATGCATCAAGATGCATTTTCTGATGTACAAACAGTTTTATTATTTCTACCAGTGGCATCCGTAGGGGTTTTGCATTGAATATTTTTGAAGAAAAAATGGTACGCCACTGTTTTGTCTTAAAATAAAAAATATTTTTAAAATTCTCATTTATTTCTGAGTAAATTTGATCTCTTGATTTTCTTTCGTCCGGCGCATGGTTTTCGCATAAAAAAAATAAAAATCGTTTTACTTCAGGGTCAAATCGCTAAAAATCTGATGCTGTAACTGTTGTGTGGAAATCTTTTTTTTATTTTTTCAAGTTATTGACTTTGTTTAATACCAATTGTCAATTAATATAGAAATATGTAGCTAATTTTACTGTAGGAAAAAATAAAAGAAAACTTTCAAGTGCCAATAATGATAACCACATTGGAATTTGAGCGAGGATTTCAGCTTGCACAAACACGATTTTTATTTTTTTAAGCGAAAACTATGCATCGGACGACAAAAAATCAAGAGATCAAATTTGCACAGAAATGAATGATACTTTCAAAAATAATTTTTACTTTAAGAAAACGCAGTGGCGTACCTGTTTCTCTCCAAAAATATTCAATGCAAAACCCTTACGGACGCCACTGGTAGAAATAATCAATTTGTTGGTACATCAGAAGATACGTCTTGATGCATTGAAGATGTCTATCAAATTTCATAAACACATCTGCAATGATATGGCAGTTATTACATAGAATGGATTTTTATTTTAAAACTTTTCCACACTATACCTCAAAAGTTAAGAGGTTTATGACATAGACTCATATGAAGTTTTTTCTTGAAATAGATCCAAGATTCATTCCCTTAAATATTAGCATGTCATTATGGAACACCATGTATATGTACCCATATCTACCTCACCGGATATTTTATTGATTTTATATTATTGAGGACTGTTTATTGGTCTACTGATATTGTCGCTGCCACGGGATTGATTTAGGTTAAGTTCGGCTAATAATAATTTCCTTTATGCCTGCATATATTTACTGGCTACTAAGCACGAGTATTACTCCATGACAGTTAAAAACGCACCGTTCGTTAAGGCTGCTGCACTAGATGAACCATTAAAACGCAACGTCGAATGCATGCAGTCGCTGCATGCAGCCACTGCATGCGTCCGACGCACAAGCGGAACCATACCTTTATGAGCATATAGCAAATAAGGTTACATATTTGGCACCCAACGCTTAAGGTAATAAGTGACGTTTTTTCTGACCTCTCCCACACGCCGTTGCCATACTTTTTATAATAGGTAATATTACTTTATATTACCTGACTATGCCTGGTACCTTCAATACCGTCATCTCTAACAATAGGCAACAGAAAACAATAAATATATGGTTCGCGACAAAATCTTAGAAGTAACCTTTACGTAAGTCTACAAGCTAAGTAAATATTCAAATCTAAATAATACATAAATTGTTGAGTATGCCCCGGCTAAAACTCCATGTCACTCACAGATCTCAAAAACAGAAATTCAGAGTTAATTGTATTTAATATTAATTTATTATTTGCATATGTGAATGCACACGAATATTACATTCTATATTCTGAATACTTGTCATCCTGTTTTAAAGTTGTTTTTGCACATTATCGATTTCCCAATTATCTGATGATGGAGCTCAATTTACATGGTAACAATATAGGGCAGAGCACATTCTAACTATTTTATTGCACACAAATACAATTACTAAACACTGACTTAATAAACCAAATATAAATAACAAAACCTATGTTGCTGCTGTCGCTTGTATCGATTTTGGCTTACCTTTCAGAATTTCCATAGAAGAAATGTACAGAATATTTAGGAATGATGATGTTTTAATTCAATATTTTAGGATTACTTATCAAAATTTTTTAAATATTTTTATATCATTTATATACAGGGTGCTACAATTCGAGTGCATGCATGGGTATCTCGGGAACCGTAAGAGATACGAAGTCGGTTGAATTAAGGCAAAATTGTGCAATTTGATGCCCAACAAGATGCAGTTTTGAAATTTGAAAAATTCCGAATAGTTCCGGAGATATTCGTAAAAAGCCGAAAAACAGCAATTTTATTTTTATTTTTTCCTGACTTTATTTAAAGAGATAATATAAAATAAATTTAACATTATTATTGCCACTTTTTCCCATAAAATGGCAGTATCAAATTTTAAATCTGAAGTTTCGTGTCCGGGCCCCATCATCAACTTGATTTTTTTTAAATACGGACCTGAATTTTTTATTTTATTTTTTAGAAGCCTTTGGTCTTCCAAAAGCAACGATGTATCACACTTGTCCAATAGCGATAACAAATATTCTCATAAGTGAAATCGGTTCAGAAAAGATCTCTGTCTAACACATTATCTCTTATGGAAAAAATTAAAATTTGTTGATATATTGATAAGTGTGATACATCGTTGGTTTTGGGAGACCAAAGGCTTCTAAAAAATTAAATAAAAAATCTAGGTCCGTATTTAAAAAAATGAAGTTGATGATGGGGGCTCGGATACGAAACGTCAGATTTAAAATTTGATACTGCCATTTTATAAAGGGGAAAAAGTGGCAATAATAATGTTAAGTTTATGTTATAATATCTCTTCGAATAAAGTCAGGAAAAAATAAAATTAAAATAGCTGCTTTTCGATTTTTTACGAATTTCTCCGGAACTACTTGGAATTTTTCAAATTTGAAAATTACATCTTATTGGGAATCAAATTGCACAACTTTGCCTTAATTTAACTAACTTCGTATCTCTTACGGTTCCCGAGATCCCCATGCATGCACTCGAATTTGTAGCACCCTGTATAAGATATGTAAACCAAATATTAACCCATTATCTTGAGATCGGTGATTATCTTCCACTGTACTCATTTGAGTACGCCACAAATTTTTGCATCCCATCGACATATGTTATGCAAATTAACGTTTTAGGACGGTCTTGCAATATAGAGAGGACACGTAATTCCAAGCTTTACTCATAGATGTCTCATTTGTCGAAAATAACATTTTAATATGTTAGGTTAACAATTTGTGACAAATACCGTGTTTATAAAACTTAATTTTGGCAAACTGAATAAAAACATAAATCACTTGATATGAAAAATTAGCTTTTCAGGTATGTATTTACTTCTATATAATATTGAAACACACTGTTTTGCAACTGTTTTCATAAAAAAAAAGGCAGAGATATGTTAGTGCACTCATTCGAGTACAGTTGGAAGACATGTAGTTATAAGTAAATTCGGAATGTTTTTCAGGAATTTCTTCGATATTGATTCTGGATTTTCACCAATAATCTCTCCAAAATGATTTTATGGAAAACGTTTTAAAGCGTTGGGAGAAGAAATGAATGAATGAGCTAGATACGGAAACAGATTAAGAATAATTCGACAATAATAATATCGAACTTTCTCAGAGATATTCCTGAAGAAGTAGAACCTCAGTTTCCTCAGATGATAAAATTGCTTTATTTGAAGTAGCTGCTAGAAGTTCTTTACATGGGGCAGATGAGTGTGATGACCCTGATAACGGCGCATCGTAGTAAACGTAGCAAAAAATAGCCTAAGTGGTTGAAGAATTATAAAGGAATAAGCATGGGCTACGAGGAAAGACTAAAGAATATGATAGAAGATCTTAAGAATGATAGTCCAGTCCAGACTTTTGAAAGTTTGTTTGAAGACAAGGTTCTCGAACAAATCGTTGAGCAATCAAACCTTTATGCCTCACAAAAAATTTAGTCATGCTTTCACGGTAGTAGATTTAAAATTAAAAATATTTTTATGATTTTCACTGCTTTCTGGCTACGTCTTGTTACCTCGTGAATTCATTTTTGCATTTTTCTTTTTCCAGTATGTCCGAAAATAGATTTTAAGAAATAAATTTTTTATCCAAATCTTTCAACAGATGGTGAGATGTTTTGGACACCACTCCGGGAAGCAATTTATAAAGGGGAAACCGGTACGATTTGGTTTTGAGGACTAGATGTTTTGTAGCTCTACAGGACATTATTACAACTATGATACTTAATTTGAGGCTAAACAAAGTAGCGAGATGGATATCAGTAATTATCGGTATGCACAATATAGTGGAAAGATTGTTCGATGCACTAAAACAACTTTAGAACCTAATGGTAATGATTTTGAAATTGTTTTAGATTAGCTTTTATGCGTCGAACAACCTTCCCACCACATTGTGCATTTTGATTATATTTTTCCAGCCACAACTTGCTGAAGACACTCAGAGATATAAACTTTAGGGTGACAGGCACTCTACCAGAAAATTGCGCCAATAAATTCACTGAAGGAAATGCAAAAAAAGATCTAGGAATTTTAAACAAGCATATGAGGGGAAATAATCTTTTAGTTATTTGTACGCTCGAAAGAAAATAACATTGTCCCTGTGGTACCAAATTACTGTACTATAAAGCACATCAAAAAGTAAAACGGTCTTCAGCAAAAAAAAAATTGATATTCCTCAACCATAGGTAGGGTTGACTTGCTTGACCAAGCAGTAAATAACTATAGTGTATCTATTTGGGGAAAGTTATCCACTCATCATATAAACGTTGGAATCGTAAATAAATGGAAACGGCACCGACTACTAATAATAGCATGGGTTTACTTAGTTTTATTAGAAATATTGTCGCCATTACCTAATATCTTTTGGAAGTACAACCTGCTTCGCTTCCACGAAGTACTGCGACAGGCGGCGAGGGTAATTTTTCGAACGAAATTGAAAAGTAACTAAGGTGACGTTAGTGTCACCAATGAGGTTGAAGATGCATTCTCCCATTGTACCCATTTGAGTACACCATTTTTTTAAAACTAGCCAAAACTTTGTATATCTATTTTGTCTACTATAACTGTGCCTAAAACTCGCCAGATAGTGCAAAAGACTCATCAAAATAAAAGAGAAACGGTCGTAGAAGAAGAAAAACAAGTTTCGATAAAAGTAGGGGAAACTATCTGTGTCCCACTAATGATTATTATTATATATGTTAAAATCGTTCATGTATCGGTTTTTAAATAAATATAATAGGAAATATAAAGAAATTATGCTTTTTATGTCTGCTTTTTTAAAAGTGTAGCAATTGCGTCAATAAGTTTTACTGCCGCGTTAGAAAAACTTTAACCCGTTCTAAAACTGACATAAACATAAACGAAAAGCTACTTTGTTTAAGTTACCTTTTATCCAACAGTTTCACATTTCCGAATGTACCTTCATAATGAAATCTGTATGGGAGTATTAAAAAATTAAAAATGGTATTAACTTAATTCCTGCTTAAAATAAGAAAAAATATATGTATGCAGTTCACACGCGGTAGAAGTGAAAACTTCATAGAACAAAACCAAGCGGTCACCTATACAAGTACTAACCATTCCCGAAGTAGCACATACGGCCAGATTATTAATTTACGACGACAAAAATATTCTATTGCAAAAACTGAAATAAAATAATTTAAATTGAATTGATCGCCTTAGAAATAATCGCAAAATGACTGCCAGATATAACCCTACTAGTCTGCGAAATCATTAAGTAGTGTTTTTTTTATCTTCGTATTATTTCATATACAGTGTATAAAGTCAGGACCCCTCTTCTTAACTTTTGAATCGTTGGGTATATTTTCATGAAAATTTTAGGACTTTGGTAAGACAACAAATGTCAAATTTTAAGCAAGAAATGACAGATCAAAATGTCAAACTGACAGTTTAGCGCCATTTTGAAAAAAAAATTAATAGAAAAAGGGGTCGAGTGATACCTTATTTGAAAAGTCTTTTCATTCTCTTTTCAGCCCCAAACAAAACGGCGTCATGTCAAAATTTTGAAAGCTTTTAATAATTTTGAATTTTAATTTGATTATTTAAGTTTAACTGTCTAAAAATCAATAAAATCGATATCTGTAATAATTAAATGTACAATTTATTAAATTTTGTGCCTCTTAAACTTAAAATATTAAATTAATATTGAAAATTATTGATATTTTTCAAAATTTTGATAGTTTGTTTGGGAAAGTGATAGCAGCGACTTTAAACTTTAAGGTTGAAAAGAGGGTGAGGAGACATTTCAAATTAAAAATGAATCTAAAATTATTGTAAACGTCATCAACAAAATTATCATTAAAGGTACCACAATAATGATTATTATCAGATAATCATGATATTGTTGATCCAAATAATTTCTAAAACTGCTGCAATCCTTTGGAATTTTATTCTGGGGTCACCTTATACAACTTGTCTATACTACTCCTATTGAAACTGTAGAAGAACTTCAACTGCGCATTATTAACGGTTTTAATACGATTCGCACCAGCACCGAGATTTTCCAAAGAGACAATTTAGTACTTCGAATAGATGGGTGTTTACTGGCTCATGAAGGACACTTTCAGCAATATATTTGACTTTACATGTGGGTGCATTATTCAGAACTTTTAGGCGCTATCATTTTTTAAAGAAATTCCTGTGATGTGAACAATAGAATTATTTTTTACTGAAAAACTGTAAGAGATACGAAAAAAACGCAAGATGCTTAATTTGCTTAAAATAATTTTTTTATGAAATAAAATAAGAATTTTGAGTGTTTAATATGCCCGTATTATTGTTTTCTGCTAAATTCTAATAATCGTTACCTGGATCTCTGCCAATGAACTATTTGAGGCGTTCAACATTAACACAAAATAAAGTGCTCAAACCCTTTATTAAGGTGTGACAAATATTATTCGAATACCGTTTCTCATTCATCCCCATCATCATCTCCCAGCCTGGTGTTAAGTCCACTGCTGAACATAGGCCTCCATTAAACTGCTCCACTGGGCTCTATCTTGAGGTGTTCGAATCCAATGTCCGTCTACTCTTTTTATATCGTCGCTCCAACGTGTTGGCGGTCTTCCTCTGCTTCTTTTGTCTGCGCGGGGTCTCCAATTTATTATTACTCTTAGAGACCATCTGTCGTCTTTGAATTTCGCAACATGTCTTGCCCACTTCCATTTTAGTGTCGTGATTCTCTGTAGTATGTCTTGGACCTTTGTTCTTTGCTCGATGTGCGTATTTCTTACGCGATCTTGGGTTCGAATTCCAAGCATAGCTCTCTCCATTTTTCTCTGAGCAACCTCCAATCTATGTACGGTGTTCCTTGTCAGTGTAAGCGTTTCGGCACCGTAGGCATTACTGGTAATACGCATTGATTCGAGACTTTTGATTTTAGGCTTATTGGTATGCTGCTTCTAAAGACATCCCTTAGTCTACCGTATGCAGCCCACCCTAGAGAGATTCTTCTTTGTAGTTCCTGCGTTTGTCTCGACTTATTCTAATTTCGTGACCTAGATATTTGTATTTGTCAACCACTTCAATGATTTTGTCCTCTAGAGATATAATTCCACCAAGTACCAAATTAGTCATGATTTTTGTTTTTTGATGACTTATACACAGGTCAACGTTTTTTTCCCTCGCCAGCTCTTTTATCATTGAATTGGCCTCCATCAAATCATCTGTTATCAGCACTATGTCATCCGCAAAGCGTAGATTGTTCAATTTTTTCCCATCTATACTGATACCTTTGTTATCCCAGTCTAGGGTCCTAAAAGCATATTCTAGAACGGTGTTAAATAGCTTTGGGGATAACGTATCGCCATGTTTTACTCCTCTCTGTATGGAAAACTTTCTAGTGGAATTATGAATCTTTACGCTAGCCGTTGAGTTGGTGTAAATATTATGTATGAAACGTGTGTATCTGTAATCTATCCGACATTTACCAAGTGCTTCCAGAATCGCATGCATTTCGATGGTGTCAAATGCTTTCTGAAAGTCAACAAACATAAGCACCAATGGCCAGTTATTGTTTTCTCAATCAGCAGTTTTAGTGTGAGGAGGAGATTATTTGTTCCGTATCCTAAACGGAAGCCTGCCTGTTCTACTGTTTGGTAGAAGTCCAGTTTTCTCTCCATCAGTCTTTTGTTTATTATTTTCGTGAGAAGCTTGTATAGGTTAGACTGTAAGCTTGTAGGCCTGTATTTTTCCAAGTCAGTAGTGTCGGCTTTTTTTGTGTATGTTGTTCCAGCTTTGTGGTAAGGAAGCGTTATAAAGGCATTAATTGAAGAGCTTTTTTAATGAATCCAATAGGATTTAAACACCAATTTTTATTGCTTCTGTGACTACTTGATCTTCGCCTGGAGACTTATTATTTTTCATCTCTTGTAGTGATTTTTTGATTTCGTCCATTGTGATCTCGTGTAGTTCTTCCGATCCTTGATTTATTACTCCCGTTTGTTCCCTAATCTCCTTTGGTTCTTTTTCCAATTTGTGTCTGTTTCGGTATAGCTCTACATCCAATTCTTCTACTACCTGGCGCAATTCTTCTCTATTAGTTGTTACCCTGCCGTGTCTGTTCTTAAGCCTTAGAATTTCTCTTTTACCCTTTGTCAGTTTTTTCTCAAGACCTTCAAACTTTTATTTTCATCTATTGTATTCATAATTTGTTCATTGTTGTAATTTCTTAAGTCTTTCTTACGTTTTTAGAGATATTTTTATTTAGTTCTCTCACATCTTGTGTTACGGTAATTTTAACAATTCCGTAACATCAGGTTTTTCCGAGTTTGCTTGTATTAATTTTTGGTTTGAAAAATCTTCAACCTATTTTGAATTACTGGAACATTCCGCATTAAATAGTACGAAAATATTAATAAACAATGAATTTTTATGTTGCCCATCAAGTTCATTTAAAACTAATTTTTGCCTTTTAAATATACCAGTCGATAATTATCTGGGTTTTTTTTAATTATTATGAGTTGAATCTACGTAAATACAGCAGTAGAATATATTATTTAAAATTGATAAATAATTTCAAATATGCAGTTCAGATTTTATGATTAAAGATCGGTCGCTTCGTACGGTAGAAAAAGTTGAAATATTTGTGACGACTGCGCGCGGTGCAATTTTTTTTGAGATGTGATTCTGGTGAAAGGTAGGTCTGGATTTTAAAATCTGTCTTGTACCGACGACCAGTGTGAGAGGTTTGAGAGAAGGTAGGCTTGACTTTTTCTTTATTTATTTTGCATTATCTGATCTTATTTCTAGATTCCTATATCGTAAAGTCTGTAGGCAGAATAAAGCTGCTAAGCGTGCGAATCTCTGATACCTGCCTATTATCGGTTCACATACCACGTTGTCTTTTGCCGTGTGTATGTTGAATAAGCTCGCGATTATCTGATATTTATCTACTATCGTTTCACACATACCACGTTGTCTTTTGCCGTGGGTATGTTTTTGTCTGTAGGGCACATGTGAGATAGTGTTTTTTGAGCTTAAGGCTCTTGTCTTAGCGGAAAAAAGGGACTTGATCCTACAAGAGCAGGGTTATTGAATTTCAGATTTAGTGTAGCAACCCAACTATAGAATCGATCAAAGTGGCCTGTAGGGTTCACATTAATTAGGTTCTAGTTAGAGGAAGCATTTTTAGAAATTAATAACCAAAACTTTCTATAGTGTGGGAGATTGAGTCTAATTTTCTCTGGTATCGTTATCGAATGTTAGGAGTTATATAGGAAATCAGAGCTAGGGTTAGTTAGTTGTTGTTCGGCCTATAGAAGCATTTTATCATCACTTTGTTATTTAAAGAGCGCCTTCTCAAGCCCTTCTCGACCGTGGTCGGTACAAGATCATAATTGCTTCTTTGTTTTATTTCTCTATTTCTATCTAAATTTGTTGTTACCTTTGTTTTTGAATTAAACTGATTTTTGAGTTAGAAAATAGCTTTCAGGCAATAATTGAATTGAATAATTGTCATTTCCTTTATTTTGAACTGAATTGATTTTTGAGTTGAAAAGTAGCTTTCGGAAAATAATTGTATTCTGATTATCTGTTTAAATTTATCGACTTCACTTTTGTTCTTACCTGATTACTGTAATTGTTTTTTTATTGAAATATTGTTCATCACAATCTTTATCAGCTTAAACAGCTATTTATTTTATTTATTATTTTTAATCAGTTCACTGATTAATTTAAAACCATAATTATTGTCTATGGTCTAAACAATTCTGTGCAAATTGGTGGAGGCATATTTAATTAAATTAAATTCAATTTTGCTCCAGCGTGTTTTGGCATCTTTCAGCATTGTTAATTGAGAAGAATTATTTGTAGTTATCTCTTGACAAGTTCTGTATTAAAAGCCCAAGCTTAGACAAGCAACGCTCTCCGCCAAATTGAAACAGAGTTGATAACAATATCCTTGGTGAACTCTTTAACTGCCTTGTACTGTTTTTTTTTTTCATGCTACTGGGTCCACACGCACTCGGTCTTACTAGGACAGCTTCCAGTGACGTCACAAGACAGATCCTAGGCACTACACCAATTTCCAGTAACCCTCTCCAGGACGCTCGGAGGAACCACAAGGTGATTAAAGTGTAGATGTCACCAAGATAATTCCACAGAAGTAAACCTTATTTTTGTTCAATGGAAATAGAATAAAAATTGTTTTTTGAAATTTCTAATCTTTTATTTTGCGCTTTATAGTCACTACTTTACTCAAAAATAAATTTTAATTATCATGCTCCGGACCTATACACCCTGAGTATCTTTCAGTTTATCTTTTTAGTAAATTAAAATAATAATTTAAAGAAAAGTGCTTTTATAGTTTATAGTAACAAATTGGCTTTTAATTTGAATTAATATAGTAATTATAATAAGGCAATTGAAATTGTATCTTAACAAATCAAAGCTTATCTTAACAAATTGGCTTTTCCTGTAACAAATTAACTAAATGCATTTTATTGTAAGAAATTGCCTTATTTCGTAACATTTGTTGGTTTAAGTTATCCTGCTGCCAGAGTTTCCCTCGATTGTTCATTAATTGTTGAGTGTGTTGGCTTAGCTTAGTGTTATTTTTTTGTTTGCAACAGAACTTGTTAGTTGCTTCAACGATGGATTTAGTAATTCTTTCATTGAGTTTTTCTATGTTGTCTGTCTGTATGCTATCGTTCATAGACTTTGCGATCATTTCCTGGTATTCACCGAACAGGGGCGGCTTCTCAATAAGTGCGCCCGTGCGCGCGCACTGCCTGCGAAATTAAACGGAAAAATAAAATCTTCCCTACATACAATTTAACATAACTCTAATTTGCGAATTTACATATTTTTGAATCTCCACTGGCCGCAGAATACATTATTTATAAGAGCGAAATCGAGGCACGACGGCGACGATCAAAACACAGAGCGTCCAACGGCGACCTCCGTCCATAACCACAACTAGTCTAAATCTGCCGTGCGCTAGTGTTCGGCGCTCTTGTTAAATGCATTTTCGTCATGCAAAACGGTCGGGAATGTTCGTAAAAATCACGAGAAGTCAAGGCTCATCCGTGCGCTATTTAGATACGCACTTTGTAGCTTAATTTAGTGATAATTTGCAATTCTTGCGTATATAGTATGGTTTCACAAGCTAATTTTTTCAGGGATGAAAGTACATGATAAGATAACCCTTATTCTGGAGGTAATACAAAATTAGACTCCACAAAAGGACACTATCATCAAAAATCGAGATATTGGTACCATCGTATAGAGGAAAAAATACTTATTTTTTGGTCCAATGCACAATAAGGTCTTTGTAGGAAGTACTTTTTGATAATTATTCAAAAAAAATCATTTGCATTAGCCTATATGGCCGAAAAAAAATTAAATGTAAATATCTCGGTTTCAACCGTGCAAAAATTTAATTAAAAAATAGATATTTTTAAATATAACACTCAATTAACAAAAAGGGAAGGCCAAAATGAAAAAAATATATTCTTTATAAAAGTTTCGGTTATGTCTTGACAAGGTAATAGAGCGAATCCCATATTTTTTGCTTATAAACTAACAATGGTATCACAATAAACAATGAGAGACGTCATCGTCATGGGTTTACGCCCTTATTAAATATGTCCAGCCTCTTCGCCTTCAAGTACGGCTGATGCAACACATTTATTATAGGTCCTGAAAACTTCAGCTTGTGTGGAAAAAGTGGGAGGTAAATCGTTTTTTAGAGCGAATATTACATACTACTATTATAAGTATTATTCTGTATTATACTCCAGTGGAGCCGCGAATTTATTTTTGTTTTGTTCGGTTCGTTGACGCTTGTTAATTAGCTGCATATAAACTCGTGGGTTTAGTGTACATAATATTGTTTAGTGTTTTATATTTTTATTTATATACTATTATTCTACTGTCATGGCTAGTAGTTCGGGTTCTGACAATTGCTGTGGGGGCATAAATTCAGTTGACAATATTATTAAAAATAACTTTTCTTTATTAGATCTGAATAAAATGATTGAAATAAAGAGGTTAGGGCGACCAATGCCGGTTTTAAAATTAGACCAAACATGTGCCAAGAGAAAGGATGGTCGGTCTTTCACCAGACATTTTAACCCCCGAAATCTTGTGGTGAATTTCACTTTAAAGCTAGGAAACGGCAAAGTCGAAGGGCTAACCATCGACAAAAAGGTGTACAATAACACCTTTTTGCCCTCAAACCGATATATTTTTTTAACGTTTTCGAACTTCTCCTGATTTTTTTTTTTTTACTTTATTGATTTGTAGTTACAATAAACTGTTTTAATGGTTTACTCTTCTGGAATCGATAAGTACCTACTTATTATTTTCTTTTAGTGCGCAACAATTACCATTCAAGAGGGCGCCGAATTCATGTTTTTTAAATGATTTTAACGAGTTTTGGGTAAAAAATGGGCGTGGCACCCCCCAAACTTTGCCTCCGGCCCATTATGCGTATGAAAAAACCTACATAAATTGCGCACTACCTCTTTAAAACCTCACGAGCCGCCAAGGTTTTCTGGGTATTGCCATATGCTCGTGTTTTTGTTTTTGGTCAGTCTGTATCTCTTGTGGCCTAGGTTGATTTTTACTGTTGCTCTTACCTTCCGATGATCGCTTCCGATGTTCATCTGGTTTAGGACTGTTACGTCCTGTACTATGTATTTCTTGTCTGTTATGATAAAATCGATCTCATTCTTCGTTTCTCCATTTGGACTTATCCACGTCTATCTTCGACTAGGTTTGTTATAGAAGAAGCTGTTCATCAGGAATGAGCCGTTTTCTAAAAGAAAGTTTAATAGAGTTTCTCCCCGTTCATTTCTAGTGCCAGTACCAAAGTTTCCCAGAGATATTTGTGGCTCGTCTGATTTGAGCCCTATTTTCGCGTGAAAATCTCCGCTTATAAAGGTGATGTAAGTGTGAACTTCTTCTAGAGCTGTCTGAATATAATTGTAGAAGTTGTTAATTTCTTCGTCAGAGTGAGTACTAGTTGGCGCATAAACTTGAATTATCTTGAGACTGTAACGTGAATTTAGTTTTAGCAAAGTTTACAGAATTAATTCTGTAAACTTTGGTTTTAGTATCAGGTAGGCAACACGTGTGGATATACTCTTTATGACTGAAACGTTGTTTATATGTTTCTTGTTGACGAAGAAACCGATTCCACCAATGGACTCATTTTGGTCACCAATATGGTAAAATGCATGACCGGATTTAAGAGTATACCAGCTTTCTCCTCTTAGTCTTGTTTCATTCAGACCCACGATATCCCAATCTATCCTTTGCAATTCCTCTTCCAGTTCTAGCAATTTGCTTTCTGATGACAATATTCGGACAATATATGTTGCAATTTGCAGCTTCAGTGGTTTTGAATGGCGACGATTTTTATTTATCAGATATTCATTAATTATTAATAAAAAGAACACACGATAAAAAAATCCAAAAAAATTTATATCATTTTTTCGTTTTACAATTACGTGATGATTCAGCAGTTTTATTTTTTTTACCGAGGTTAGGGAACACCCTAAATATATCACACATAACTTATTAAATGTATATTTACAAAATAAAGATTAAGGTGTTGAATTTGGATAATTCAAATTTATATAAATATTTTTAAAGCACAGGCAACTTTTTGAAATTTCCAACCTAACATTATTGAAAAATAGTCCAAAGTGGCTTATATTTTATTATGAAATAAGTTAATCTTAAGGAATCTTCATTTCTAGTTGTATAAATACATAATTCATTGGTATCGGCATTGAATTTCCATAATAATGGTCTAATTCAAAGCCTTATTGTATAAGAATTCATCTCATGATTTAATTTAATATTTTAGGATTATTTGTCAATACTTTTGACGTATTATATACGCTACACGTGTTAAAACTATGCGGGCCATACGGGAAATTACGATTATGTATGCTAAATTCGTTCATGCGTCGGTTTTTAAATAAAAAAATTATTAAAACACTTAACTGTGTATCGAGCTTTTTATGCGTTACTTTTTACTGCTGCCTACATTTAGTCATTATGCTTAGAAAATGTTTAAGCCCTAAATCAAATATAGATATAGCAAATATTTTTTTACATGTTTCTATTTGGGTTAGGTGTTGGAAGCACGTAAATAAACTTTAATGCCGCACTAAAAATATGTTTCAACCGTCAAAAACTGATTTAACTTAAACATAATCTAATAACTGCGTTATCTTTAATTATTTGCAAGTTTATTACTTGAAACTGTGCACATTTAGTACCTACATACAAATATGAAATAGTACTAATTTAATTCCTACTCAAAAAGATAAATTTGGGTCGCACACGCCAAGCATATTAACACCCTGTCACCAAGGAATATCAAACTACAAATTTCAAAGAAAATGTTTTGAATTTGCAAGGTAAGGGATGTGGCGATATCCATAATTTTGATAATTCAAATTTTTACAAACCTTTTTAAGTCCCAAACAATATTTTTAAATTTTCTGGGAAAGCCATTGTTGCTTTAAATATACATAGTCTGAAATAATTATTTAAAGATGTCTAAATTCACAAATACATAA
Source organism: Pissodes strobi (assembly GCA_016904865.1). NCBI lineage: Eukaryota > Metazoa > Arthropoda > Insecta > Coleoptera > Curculionidae > Pissodes > Pissodes strobi. Next base: position 17,744 of record MU185846.1, on the reverse strand, counting down.
TTCATTGGATATCGGATCTACATTTAAATCAATACTACATTTAATATAATGTTTACTATGTTTAAATATAAAAGCCAAAAATAACGTATGACATTAGAAGATTTTAAAAAATCATTGCCACAACAATATACAGGCAAGGAACATTTTCTATTATAGATCACCGGTATTCATCTATAAATAGCTGGCTACTCTCAATTGACTTCGAGAGATGACTGATTTTTTAAAGCTAGAGATGGTACAAAAGGTCCATGCTTGAAATAATTAGCTGATCAGCAGCGAACTTGGTGGTCCTTAGCGAGCCGGACCATGCAAAATTCGTTCTATAAATAAACAGGGAGCGAATATCCAAATTGATAAAACTTGATTGAGACGTTCAAATAAGTTTTTTAAAAGAAAAAGCTGCAATATAGTGTTAAATTTACCTTTTCAGGGCTGCAAGAACCTAAGAGTATATTGTTCCCATTAAAATTTGTCCGTAGTATGTCACTTAAAAACAGCACGTTAAGAGATCGTATTCATGCGTTAAAAATACCAATTACATCCCGCGCCCGTCTCGAAACTGACTAAGGCGTCGGGACGGTATACTCGACGCTGAACCTATTGCGTAATGATTGCGCATGCGTCGACCAATAGGGAAATGATGAACAGGAAAATGCTAGGATGCTGGTTTGCATGCTTTTTCCTCTTTAATTATACATGTATGGCTTTTTAAATGACAATACGGCCTTCGTGTATAGATGTATTAAGGAAAAATAAATTCACAGTTTTGAATAATCGATATATATGATATTGGGGACGCTTTTGAACTTTGGCATTAAATTCGTAAAAATCTGAATGTTTGTATTTAATACAGTCTCTTTCTAAAATAATTGTCTCTTGAAAATAATTAATATTTCGACCTTGCAGCTCTGTGAGTTTTCTCTTATTTAGTGTTTTATTACAATTCAAAGAGGCAATTTTCATGTATACCCTTTATAACGTAGTTTCATCCACAATACTAAAACACAATTTACTCACTCGACGCTCGTTTGGCTAATCATGTTAGCATGATCAACAGATGATTAAAACTAGGGTTATGTTCCATCAACCAGCGTCGAGTGTGTAAGATGTGTTTTGGTATTGTGAATAAAACAAGGTTTAAACAAGTGTAAATGATAATTTCCTTTTGTATATGAATTAAATACAAGCATCCAGATTTATTGAATTTAACGCTAAAGTTCAAAATCGTCCCCAATAATCAACGTCCGGTTGAGGTGCCGAATCTGCCTGGTTGCTTATACGTAAATTGCAGACGCGATAGGACCTCGTCATAGGGCGACTGCAATATATATGTAGTTGCTTTTCATGAGTTGGTTTAGTTTTGGTTAGTTTTTGTTGGTTACGCCCCCAGACCGAGCGAAACGAGCGCATGAAGTGTTTGAATCATTTGAGGTAGTGATGGGCTTATTCGAATGAAAAATAACCTGTTATCCGGTTATTAAAATAACCTGTATTATTCGGTTTTCATTCCACAAGTATTCAAATGAAAAATAACCTGAACCTGATACGTCGTACGATTTCAAATGCGAACACGATCCGTCAAATGATCAACGAGCAAGGAGCGGTTTTAATTTAGTTATGAGTTATGAAGCAAGTTTCAATGTTTTAGCTCGAATAAAAGATGAGTTTTAAAATTTCAAATGTACCGGTAGGATGTGGAATTGTGGAATGTGGAAGCCGAACTTGGGGGTTGAAAATTAGCGAATATTAAGTTAAGATTACATAATTTACTTTTATTGCCTACCTAACATAAAAAAGTGCAAATACAGCAATTTGATGACATCTTCAAAGAATCAAGATAAAAGGCGGTCGCTTTGATCCGGCCGGCCGATTTTTAGTGTGATTAACAAGCAGCCCCACCCCCACCCCACATATTTCTTATTTCTTTCATACACTTCTTCGTAATGAATACAGCCTGCTTTCCAATACATAACACCAATTATCACCTAATGTTTGTTTAGTTTTAAGGTTATATATTGGAATTTAAAATGTAGGAGCATACATAAGTCGTAAAATAACTATAACAATATAATATGTACTATTAGTTATTAATATTATTATAGTACTATAAATACATCGCCAGAGAGAAATACTTTTTTGCAAAGTAGATTTTTAATAATTATGTTCATTACATGTAATCAAGACATCCAAGAATCATATTTTGGAATTTAAGTATTTTTGATTGAAAAACGTAAAATGCTGATTATTATATTTTGTTCAATAATATTGCGTAATCAAATATTTACTCGTATTCTATTGTTATTTACTTAATTATTAAGTCATGCTTAATAAGACAATTACAGCAGCTGCGAGTTACGAATAAGATACCGATGACGCTGAACCTCCTTCCTCGGCTGCGATCGCTAACCTGAATGTATTCGAATGATTATTCAAATAATCATTCGGTTATTAATATTATTTGAATGCAAATAATTCGGTTATCAAAATAATTCGGTTATGCCCATCACTAATTTGAGGACGAAACGTAAGGAGGGTATTATATATAATATTTATATTACAGCCGCCCTATGGCGAGGTCCTATCACGTCTGCAGTTTACGTATATGCTGCCCGTATCGGTTTCCCTATCGACCGTCCGGTTTGGCGAGATTTTTTATTATAAAAAGCACGGTATGCTGATTTCTAGACTCGTTTTTGACCCACCCGCGCATCTACGTCATCTGGGAAAAAACTTCTCCGCTTGACGCTGTCATAGTTTATTTAATTAAGTGAATTTTTAGATTTGTTTTGTGTTTATATATGTTATAGGATTATTTAAAATAAAAACTTATAGTATAATTATGCCGAACTGTGCTGTGGCTACATGTAAAAACAATAATAGGACCACCAAAGGGAGTGATATTAAATATTTTCAGTTTCCGAAACATGACTTAGCAAAGCAGTGGATTCGTGCTTGTCGAAGAGAAGATAGAATTAACATAAAAGATGGTGAGTATCTTTAATTATTATTAAAGCTTTACTTTATTATTTATTATTTTTATTACATATATCCACGATTTACATGATTTTTTATGACAGTGGCACACATTCTAAAGGGAGATCCAATCTAAAAGCAAGATATTTTACTTTTGCAGACAACACTGTTCTGGTATATACTGGAACAGACGAAATTGCCCTTATTACTCTTATTAATAGTGTTCTTAATGATTATCTTAAATGACTGGTTTCAAATAAATTAAAAATCAACATCAAAAAAACCAAATACCTTATATTTAAGCAAAAAAATAAGTCAATTAATGGATCTAAATATTAACATAAATGGTATACCTTTATAAAAAAGTGTCAAGTATAACATATTTGGGATTACTTAGTGAAAATTTAAATTGGTCACTACACAAAAATAAAAATATCTGATAAAATAATTTCAATGCTGTCTGCTTTGTATAAAAGCAGATATTATTTATCTAAAGAAAGCAAGTTTCAAGTTTTCAATGCCTTTTTCCTTACACATTTTAGATACCTTTTGCCTGTGTGAGGCATGTGCGGTGAAGTTAATTTTAATAAAGCAGAAATATTACAAAATAAATTTTTAAAAGTGTTATTTAATTTTGATTGGCTTACTAGTTTTAACACAATTTATTCAGAATTAAATTTAAATAGACTAAGAGAAATCTTAGAAATAGAACAGTGCAAATTTGTTTATAAAATCATTAACAATCTAAAAAAATGTAACATAAATATGATGTTTTACCATAATCTGCATGATTACCAAACGAGATCATAATGTTTATCAGGTTTCTACAAGAACTAATATAGGGTTGAGAAATCAAATTACAGGTGCAATTCAAAAATTTAATAATTTACCTCATTGTATAAAAGATTTAAATAACTATACGAGTTTTGTTAAAAAATTAAAAAACTTCAAAAATGCTAATTAGGAAATTATAAGCAACATTGCAGTGTATATTATTTTTTGTTTTGTTATTCTCGGGGCCAAAGTTTACGAGCACTGATTAGAGAATTTAAGAATTTAATTTAAAATTAGTTATAATTTCTGTCTCGATATTGTGTTTGAATAAACGATTTAAAAAAAAAACATACCAACCCAAATTAATATAGTATTTTATTTGTATTTAGTAATACAAAACATATTGTTTTATTTTTCATAAGACACAAAATGTTTAACGTTATACAAATCTTAAAACGAATGGCATGCAGAAACGTTGCATTTAAACGTTAGTTTAACATTTGTTCTTCACATACTAAGTTAACTTTAATAAAAATTAACATTTTTGTAACCATTCACTTGCATGTATTTTATGAATTAAAGTAAAACAATTTGCACCAAAAATATACATAGGCTATTTTAACGTGGTTGAAACGGTCTTTTATAATAACGTTTGAAAAATACTTTTCATACTATTAAAATAAAAATTGTGTGTGCTTAAGACCACACGATAGAAGTGAAAACTTCAACAAGCAGGGTCAGCGTTTGTCAGAATTTGGATCAAAGCCTCCGTTGCAGAGATACTGGCGAAAAACGATATTTCCCCCAAAATCGCCCTTTAAAATAGAGCCCAGGTCCCCCTTGTATGGTCTAAGATGGCCCCCTGTGGGGCGCACCTACCATAAAAATTTTGTATATTGTATAGCTACTATTGTCACCCCCATGAATACACCACTGCACACTGCTTGGTATTTTAGGTATTTAAAGTGGCAATATGTAGGTACTTAATGTAAAATGTAAACTCAAAAATGTAGAAGTAGGTATTTATGTTCTTTTATTTCTCTAGACGTAATTAAATAAATAAAATAAAAAAAAGAATTTTTAAAAACAAGCTTTTATTTAAATGCACTAAAAAGAAGAAAATAAAATTTGAAGTAAATCAAACCCATTCTTTTGTTACATATTAAACATTTTTTAATGATATAAAAGCTTGTCGCGACATTTTCTTGTTTAAATTTCTTGCGACAAGCTTTTATATCAAATAAAAATGTTTAATATGTAACAAAAGAATGAGTTTGATTTACTTCAAATTTTATTTTCTTATTTTTAGTGCATTTAAATAAAAGCTTGTTTTTAAAAATTATTTTTTTACTTTTATTTATTTTTTACTTTTTAGTAGGTATTATGGGATAGCAAAATCACCAATTTAGTAAATATTAAATTTTTATTTATAAAACTTAGATTCGTAGTATATAATAAAAGCCATTTTGAATCTGCTATTTAGAATTTTTTGATAAAAAATTTATATTCCTTGTCCATAAAAACCCCCCCAATTTTAAACGAAATCGGACATACTTTAAGTAGTGCCCTCACCACTAACCTCTAAAGGGTGGGGGGAAATGTAAGCAACACCATAGTTTTAAATTATCATTTGAACTACAAACGCATACCAAATTTGAAGCCAATTGGATATGTAGAAGTCAGTTAAAATTTACTAATTTTAAACGAAATCGGACATACTTTCAGTAGTTCCCCCTCTCCTACCCTTGAAAGGGAAGATGGGAGTGTAAGCAACGCCATAGTTTTATATTTTCATTTGAACTACAAACGCATACCAAATTTGGAGCAAATTGGATATGTAGAAGTCAGCTAAAATTGACTTGCAACATTTAACCCAAAATCGGCCATGTTGAATACGCCATTTTGAATTTTTTAAATCTGATAGAAAATTCATATTCCTTGTCCCCAAAAACCCTCATATACCAATTTTAAACGAAATCGGACATACTTTAAGTAGTGCCCCCTCCCCTACCCCTAAAAGGGGGGAGGTGTAAACTTAACAACATTATAATATTGTATTCTCATCGGAACTATAAACGCGTACCAAATTTCAAGTCAATCGGACATATAGAGAAGTAGTTCTAATTCAGCTTGCAAGATTTGATTACAGACAGACAGACAGACCCACAGGTAAAAGTAAAAAATAAAAGCTTGTAAAAATAAACAATTTAAGGTATGAAAATTTACAATATTAAATAGTAATATAATAGAGGTACTCCCTTGAGGTAATCATAAAATTACTTAGTTCTCAAATGTTCAATTAATACTTAAATAACCATTTATACATTTAAATTATTTTCTAGAGTAAAACTATGTATATTATATAATTATAATTAGTAATATAAATATGGAATGAAAATGCTTTTATTCTTTAGTTAACACACGTACACGTATAATTAGGAACGTACCTATTATCTAAAATGTCCTTTAATATCCCCCAAAACTGCGAATATTGTATTTCAAACATACACGCTTACATAGCAGAATCGAAAGCGCCGTTCCCAGGTGACGTCACACGTTTCTGTATGAGAGGTGCTGCCTGCGCGAGAGCATACCGTTATATGTGTATCGTGATAAAAAGTATACATTTATAGGAAATAATTTGATAAAATTAAGCACAAGTCGGTCTTTTATTATTATAATCCAGTTTAAGTAACCAAAATCATTAAAAATAAATACAGCAATAGTAGAGAAATCAAATAAGGATAAATGCCTATACGTAAATGAAAATAAGTTTTAAATATGATTTTAGTTTTAAAAGAATGCTCAAAAGACGTTTTTAATATTTTCTTATTTTATAAGAACATACAGCCGTATTGAACTTCCCCTATTAACTAAAATAGCTCTTTAAAATTTATATATCACTATTTAATTATCTTCTAAACTTGACATTTATTAGACATATTTTAAAAGAGCTCTTTTAGATAAAAGAGGATAATATGGTTCTTAGTAGTCAAAGTTTGTCCTTTTCAGGTTATGGTGGATAAATAATAATAGATTTCAGCATTCTATGGAGTTAATCTTCATATATATTTACAATTTTTGAAAAAGGTCTCCCAGAATATACACTAATTTTTAGGGTATTTAAATATCATTTTAAAATGTTAGCCAGATCCGGAAACACAAATTTGCTGTTTTCACCAAATCTTTAGGTCAGTTAGTCTTTCTTCCAAAGTTCCGTTTTCCAATTGCAACAACCGGCTCCGGTCCCCTGTCACGTATTTGCGAAACATTCACACAACGATTCTGCACGTTTAGCAATTTTTGATTACTTTTCTTCTTTGCTATCCTAATTACTGGCTTCTATTTCACTAGTCTCAATATGTTTTTATTTTTTGATTTTACCTAGAACACTTGCTTCATAAGAAAATCTTGAATGAATGAATGACCTTGGGGCCTGTTAATACACTGCGACCTGTACAGATCTATTGTGACCCGTCCAAGGTGCTTCCCTCGATGTGATTCTCAACTAAAGCACCTCATCTAGCTTTAGTGCTTTGATAAAAGCAAGTAGTCTGGATGGTTCTATGGATGTAAGTTCCTCCGACCATGCAGCACCCGAAGCAGGCCATTCGCCTCTTCGCGTCCGCCTCGCACTGCGTGAGAAGGTGTTCCGGGGTTTCCTCCCCCTCCTCACAGAACCGGCAACTGTCTTCGTTTTCAAATTTTATTATCTCCAAGTGCCTTCTCAACCGGCAGTAGCCGCGCGTAATAAAGCCGGTGAGAATGCGTAGATTGTTCTTACTCAGTGTTATAAGGTGCGTTGATCTACCTGGGTTATGGGGGCCTAGAAACATCTTTGGTTGCCTTATCCTGGAAGATGTTTCCATATAATGATCCATTTGGTTCGCTCTTCTTTCCTGATTTTTCCTCGTAGGTGTGCGTCCGTATGCCACAGCAAGGTTCCGGTCCTAAAAGAGGAGTTTTTGGTCCTACTTTTGCTAATTGGTCTCCTTTTTCGCTGCCTTCTAGCCCAGCGTGTCCTGGTATCCGTTGAAGGGATAATTTGTTATTCTTGCCTAGTTCCTTTAGCCTATCTAGGCATTCCCATACCATTCTGGAGCTAACTGATACTGAGCTCAGCGCTTTGATGGCTGTTTGACTGTCTGAGAAGATGGCAATCTCTTTCTTTCTATAGTTTCTGTCTAGGTCCAACTGCGTACATCTTCCTATGACGTTAATTTCCTCCTGGAATATGTCCGGGTGTTTTCCCATTGCTTCGGAGAATTTTTTCCTGGCCCAAATACTCGGGCTCCGGTCCCCTGTTCAGTTGTTGCCCCATCTGTATACCATTTTATGATACTTTACTGCGATGTGAGAATGCAAGTGGTCCTCTTTTTCCATTCTTCTCTACTTCCTATCACGACCGTCAAGTATTTTCTAAAATTGTACCTTTTGACTATATCGTTTCTGGGGAGCCCAAGAACTGCTATATGCTTTGTCAGAGGTATTAGTTAACTCACTCTTTCCAAACCATCCCCCTCGCCTGCTCCCTTTCTTGTTATTGCTTATCTAGCAGCTCCCTCTACAACAATGTGTAGAGGTGCGAGCGCCACAATCCACAATTGCCTCGATTCCTGCTGTTGGACTATTGGACAAGTTTTTATTGGGCCAGGTATGCTTATGCACGCCAGGCGCTGTACTTTTCCGCTTCCTTGAACCAGACGAACTACCCGTAAAGTCTTACTATCATTGCGTACATCCATTGCAGGATTTCTGGTTTACATCCACAGTTTTTTTCCTGCAAGTCTTCGGCAAACCATCAGGGTCCTCGTAGCGTTGGTTACAACTCCCTCAATGTGTTTATTCCATTGAGTTTGGGTTAGTATCCAGCGTTATGCTTAGATATCTGACTTCCGATGCCGCTGATATGTTGGTCCCGTGTATTCGGATAACCTTCATTTTAGGGACTTCTCTCTTCCTAGAGAATATAGTATGATTGTTTTCGATTGGTTTATTTCTAGCCCCACTGTTTGGCAGCATTCTTCCGTTCCGTTATTTTATGCCTAAGATTTAGTACAGCGGCGATCATGTAATGTTTATTTGTTTCAATATTTCCAAATTGTCTGGTAATGCTCTAATAAGACTTCCTTTATTGTACCCACTCCATTAAAAAACAGAATCTGTGGAATTTTTTTTTAAATTTATTGGATATAAGGTTATATTGACAATACATTTTGATTACACAAGATTTTCAATTTAAACGAATTTATTATAAAAGTACCAAATTTGGAAACATTTCAAAATCAATCTTGCCCGGCTAGGTCAAGCAAGTTGGCACACAAACAAGATCAATATATTTTATAACTAAAGTCATAATGTTAATGCATCTAAACAACAGATAAATATACTATATATAAAGCAAAAAGTTGTTACTCAGTGGAAACTTAACTTAGAGAAAAAGCAAGGGGATTAGGTTTATTTAATCTGTGTATAATTCACAAATAAACTGTTTAGTTCCTCTAGGCACACCAGCCAATTCCGAGTGGCACTATCACACGGTTGACATTTTAACCATTCTTCACGGCTTTTTGATCGGATGTAAAGTTCATTACAGTATACACATCCACAATCATCTTCGCCTATTTGCATCCATATCTTCGGCGAAATAATTATCATCTTCAACTAACTTTTGCTTCGCTAAGATTTTTTTATTCCTTCTTTTTCCATGGATTTCTTAGAAGCTGCCTTCAGGACAAAGTAAGGATATTTGCGGATAGCAACGCCTAAATCCACGCAGCCAATCTAGGCCAGCACTTTGTTTTGCCTTATTGAATTTAATTTCATTGATTCTGTTAGTTCAAATGCAAGAGTGCAAACTTTCTAGCTTGAAAATACTCTCGGCTTTTTCGTTTAGTGCATTTTCATGGCGACCGAAATATTTTCTAGTATGCATGCCAGTTTTATGGCCCATTCCATTTCTTTTTCCCTAATGGCCTCAATAGCTCGCACCATTTCGGCTTCATTTCAGCTTCCTTGACCTGATTTTCTGATGTAGGTGTAAACCATCTGAAAACTTGAAAATATAATGGTAGCCAACAGTCGTCAACACCGTCGGGCTTTCGATCCGGAATGCCTGGAATTCATCTATGCCAACTTGCCCGCAATACACATTTTCAAAAAATGTTGTCTAAAAATATAGTACTTAAACATAGCTAAAAAAATAATAATAACAAGCAACGTGAGTCACCAATTGTTACAGTGTCTATCAATTATATTTCATATAAGTTATAAGTAGCAAATCTGCTACTAAAATGTGACTCACCTCGGAACAACCCGTTGGGAAATCACACAGAAACGACTAGTATGCATCCTACTTCAGCTGCCGATCTAACAGTTGAAGTAAGCAATTTTGTCAATATGTTCTATAGTCTGACACGTATTAAGGTAGTTTTAACACATGGTTTTGCGTGCTATAGGGGATATGTAGTCTTGCCCGCATATGCCATCTTGCCCGGGTCTCCCCTTCCTTTATTCTGGGGAAAATTATATTCGTTTTGAATTTTTGTCAATTTGTCACTAGCTACGGAAACGTGATTAAAATGGGTAGCTATTCGTTTTGCCACAGCAGTCATGTCCGAAACAGCTCATTTTGTTTACTGCTTTTCAAAGTCATCGATTGCAAAGTATATATGAAACAGCTTTCGCTGTTAATGTTACCATCTTTACAGCTTTTTATTATATTCGCTCCACTCTCACGTAACATTAAATAAATATTATCTTTACTAATATACATAATCGCTGTTCCTGTATGGCTACCTTAGAAGGACTCACAATTTAATATAACTTTTTCCTTATTCCACTTGCTATAGTGATCCAATGTCTTGTTATGCTAATTGACCTAATGTTTGTGTTTGTAAATGTCCAAATATCTGATGTCAATGAAATATATTCGCAGTCTTTTAGATGTATGTTAGTTTTTTTTACAGATTCTATTAATATATGCCTATATAGTATAATATTACCTCGAAAAAGTTACAGGGCGCTATTTTATATTGCGGGGAAATTGCTTCAAATGCTCTGCAATATCCTTTGTTTTCTAGAATGCAGTATGGCTGATTATCCTAACAAATCCTTTCTCGAAACTTATAATGAATACGATGTGCTTGATGATCGTTTATCTCCCAAGTCTTTGTTGAACTTACAAATTTTGCTAAAGTGGGCTGCCTTTTCGTAGAATCCGGCACACTTTTTCCTGGCTTACTATCATCACTGTTTCTATTTTTGTTGGTGAAATGACGGAAATGTATTGATGCCTCACACAAAGTGAATTCCAAAACGTTTTGCACAGAAAATGCATCTATCGCCAATTTGTTATTCGCATTTCTTTTTTAATTATTACTCATATCTTAAGAATAAATGATTTCTTGATGCTTAAATGTATTAATTTAGTAGAAAATGGGCCACTGGGGAAATAGTTCGAGTATTTTTTAAGGGCATGGTATGTGCGATATTTTCGGATTATTTATAAAAAAAAATGCTAAACTTTTGCAACAAAACTCAACAGCCATTTGGTTATCATTAAATTTATTTATGAAGTTGAGAACCATGGGCAACTAACATTTTTGCATACTTTAGCAATTAGCAATTAAGCACACTGAGATTTAATATTTATAGAGAAAATTCTGCCACTGAGCGTTCTTAGTGACTGCTTCCACTGCGATCAACACAAATTGGCCAGTTTTATTTTCTTAGTACATCGTATGGTTAATTTTTCTCTCAGTAAAAAGAGAGTTAATAATGAAAAGGAGATAATTAAGAATATACCAAAAGTTAATGATTTTGTCTTAACTTGGCATATAAACCATATATAAGCATACATTTAAGAAAACCATTCGTCTTCGTCAACCGTGATAAAAATTCAAAATATATTTTGATACAGTATACTAGAGGACTTCAAAATATAATTATTTAAGAACATGGGTTTCAAATTAGTATTCCAAATCGTCGCCCCCCTGAATTATAAGGCCTGAAAGTTATGCAATTTGGCGTCTCATGACGTTACAAATTAGAGCAATAAATCCGCCATATTAATCGTTATTTCAACTTCTGAAGCCCTATGTCCCTGTCGGCTTTTTAAATTATTCTGTCTAATTAAGAGATAATATTGATAGTGTTTAAGCTTAAACTAATCTTTGAGAGTTACTTATTAACTCCTTTGATATAGTTTATCGTTTGATGGGAAGTGATTTGTTTGCAGTTTAAACGTGTTTCGGTTTCTCGGAAACTTTGCAATCATGTATGCTATAAACATTTAATTCGTTCAGCCTTATTCAGTGTACACAAAATTGTTATGTTTTCAAATGTCGCAGCAATAATAATAAAAACGAAGTACCTATATTTTTCTACTTTGTCGTTCCCTAAAGTTGAAGTTTAAAAAAATAAATGGATGCAAGCAATCCATAGGAGATCGTTCACAGCTATCAAATATTCGTACGTTGTTCTAAACATCTTTGATAATAAAATTGCTAGGATAGACAGAATGAAACGCTAAGACGGGTTTATTCATGAAGCTACAAAAAAAGATTACTAAACTAGTAGAAAACTGTATACCATCTATTTTTTCAGATCAATCCTCAAATTTAACAAAAAATGCACCAATAAGACGTACAGACCCGAGTGAACGGCAGATAAAATTGCAATCGTGATGAGGCTCTTATTTGAGCATTTGATTTCATATTAAAATTCAAGTATAAGTTATTATCAAAATTTTTCAAATTTCAGATGATCATGTTGGTTTTTTTCCAAAATTGATAATAATAATAGCCAAATGTAGAAAGCGATAAACTTTAAAGTTTCATTTTTTGTAGAAGAAATAATAAATCCTTGTTCCACGTCTTCCTGGCTTGCAGGACAAGATGCTACTTTTAAGAATTATTGGTAACAGTTTGATTTTCTAATAAATCATAGTGTAGATTGATAAAATCGAGCTAGCTCACCCAAGACTTAGGTAAATCTCATGACATTTTCCTGTCAGATAGTGACAATAATTTTAATGAAAAAAGCATAAAGTTGATACAAAAAAGTTTTGATAGAACAATTTATAGTATTGATTTATTTTTGTGGGCAGATATAGTTTTCTTCCAATTTCCCGAACAACCAGATATTACTTAAACGAAAATAACTAGAGGTGCTTTGAAAGATCTTTCTGAATTATTTTCATGAAAAAGTCGAACTTTAACTTTTAATCAAAGGGAATCAAAGAACTATATTAGAACAATTCTTAAAAGAAGCGAATGATGTAACAAATATGTTCGTGACATTAATTCAAAATTTGCCCACATCCTTTCAAGTATTTTTTTTTCAATAATTACTGTAAGATCTCAAATAATACACCCGAAATGAAAATTAAACATTGATTTTTGGCACCTATAGGCAAAGATCCAAGATTTTTTATAGGAGTGTGACGTATCGAATCCTGTTGGAAGCGATTTTTTTGAACATATGTGTAAAGTTTTCATTATTAATTTTAGCTATCAACTGGTCAACAAAAAGTTATCCCACTTTGTATCCCCATTAAAAATATAAATGAGAAGAAAACGAAATCAAAAGATATGTTATTAACAAATTAGCTTTAAAATGTTAATGAAATGCTTTAGTTGATAGGTTAATTTAAATTAGAATCCTGATGTATCATTTGGGTGGCTGTTTAACTGCAATAATAATATTGAGTATTCTACTTGGATTTTTATTAAAAAATGCTCTAGTGCTATTGAAACTTACTTAAGTAAGAGGCAGGAAAGATAGCCGGGCGGTCCTTAGAAATCGCGTCATTGTTACTACCGTTGATTCAACGGTTACTACTATGCAGAATAGTATATTATAATTCGCAAAATCTAATTTATACGCTGTAATATTTTGCCGCTTATCGCAAACCGACTATGATGTGCGTCAGGTAAACGATAAACGAAACTTCGCGATTACTTAATAAACTGCGCACGGGTCCACTATAATGGGACCTTAGACAAGGAAGAAGAGAGGGCTGGTAATATGCACATCTACTATGCTATGTGCTTGTGATCGAATTTTGAGACGATGCCATTTTAAGGTGGCTAGCGTTCTTGGTGGCATCGAAGTGATTTTATTTATTTTCTCATCGTTCTTGACTGGTAGACATTTAGAGTGATCCATGATGGTTAATTGTTGTGCTTATGGATGCAAATACCATAGAAGCAAGAAAGAACATGGAAGTACGTTACATAGATAAATAGTTAACACGTGTATTTCTATACAATTATAATTTATAGTAATTATAATTATAATTTCTAAAATATGTTTGTTATTAGTAACATTTGCACAAAGATATTTAGATAATATAATAGGCATATGTTGTAAAAGCCACTGAATAAATCTGACCATCTGCCTTGAATGTTTTCATTTATAATTACATTGTTATAGTGATAAGTTATACTGATCATACAGCGTTTTTTTTCGGGGGTGTGGATGCTTGTATTAAAAAAGTTAAATTTTAATCCTAAACATAT
>MU185845.1:77467-103131 GCA_016904865.1 Pissodes strobi | reverse complement strand
TTGTAAATATACCGATATTTTTCAAATGTACGCCTTTCAACTTGAGACGGTTTTCCTATTTGCATTTTAACGAGAGTGCAATCAATTTGTCAAGACGTAGACAACTGACATTTGGAAGTAGTTTTGGATATTTGGTTTACTTTGTATTATTGTGTTTGTTTAATGCCGACACTAACTCATTCAAGCAATAGAGGCGCCAAACCGATAGTAGTTCTCATTTAAGAGATATATCTTCATTTGTCACGATCTTTGAAAAGAACGATCGCACAACATGATTAATTACAGAATAAGTGGATATTATATTACTTTTGATATCGTTCATAACTTAAGTACCTATAAATTATGCGCTTAAAACAGCTCCAAACATCATATATTACGAAAACATACATATTTGTCAGAAATATTGAATATTTGCTAAACGTGCCAAAGAGTTACTTACCAATGTGCGTTTGTAATAAATAACTTTTGTCGTGTTTATAGTTTTCAATATTTACAATAATATCTATTATGATAAGTATTTTATTTTCTTTGTTATTAATTTCAAATTGAAAAAGGGTAATAAGAGCTGTGATAAAAATGCGTGAGCCAGTTTGCTATTATTTATATATCGTCATTCGTCTTTTATTTTGAATATCATTAAAAATATAAAGGAGCACGTGAACGCAAATTCAACTGTGTTGAAAATGTTCAGGCAAAACCTTCATTTTTTGCGATTAAGATTTTTTGATAAGTTCTGATATACATCGTTAAGGTACTTTTCTAAATATAACCACAAACGTAAAGCGTAATATTATGGCACCAAGACCACGTTTATTTTTAGGATTTAATAAATTGTCGTCATTTAGATTTAAATCTTTCGTTTCAGAAATGTACGATAGCTGCTGCTTTATCAATAACCACATTATGAAATACAATTGTTCAAGTTGCATTATTAGATAATCAAAGTGTGAGTCATATCTTATCATGTTATGAATAGAGATACTATAGCATGTTCCCCGATACCGATACCAATTTTCTACGGAAATATGTAAGATTTAAAGTTCTATCACGAATATTTAGCTTTATATGGGTCTCACTTATCATTTGTCCTCTATACTATTTCATTATTCTAGCAGAAGCAGAATATTTAATGAAATAGTCATGCCCAATAATGGCTAAACGCTTCTCTAGTACTTGTTTGCGGAAAATTGCATCCTGTATTATGAATAATGAGCTGAACATGTTGCTGCTTATATCAGGCGAGAATATCCTAACCTTCATTCGAAATTCCTGGGTATGGGAAAGCAAGTAACATGTCTGCTGTTTGCATTACTTAATTAATCATTATACACGTGTAACAGTTCGATTTTGCCAATTTTAAAATTTCATTTATATGCCGCATTTAGGGAAAAGCCTATGCTGTATTTTGCACTCATCGGTTTATTAATTCTGAATTTAATAATTCGCTTGAAATTGCCTCTTTTCTCAATGTAAAATTAACTATATTTTAAGTATAGGTTAGCTATATATTTGTATTCTTAATCGATGTATGTACCTTATTATTAAGTTAACTTGGCTTATATTATCGTAACAGCCAGCTAGTCGATTTATATTTCTAAACAATTCTGTTAGCCTGCAAATACG
This sequence comes from Pissodes strobi, assembly GCA_016904865.1. Lineage (NCBI taxonomy): Eukaryota > Metazoa > Arthropoda > Insecta > Coleoptera > Curculionidae > Pissodes > Pissodes strobi. Next base: position 101,508 of record MU185845.1, on the reverse strand, counting down.
CTGCATTTGACTTATTGAACCATAATTTAATTTCAGTTTGAATATTCTATTACCTTTTGAGAACCCTACGTTGATGTTCCGGAGATCGTTTTTGGACCTCTGCTTCAAATATATTTCTCGTTCGGTACAGCTGACCAGTTTTTTGTGAGGTTTTTGCCAAATAATAGGAATGGGCTACGTATCGCGCGTTTTTTCATTCTCGATTTAGATTTTTGAAGGTTTATTATTTCTGTTAGAGCATTTCCTAGCCTTTCTGGAAGAATGTAATTTTAGCTCACTATTCGTGGCTTCCGCCGTCATTTATCATGATAATAAGCGAGAATTAAGGCGTTTATTTTCTTAGAATTATTCCTTGTATCGAAACACTCGTGAAGTTTTCAGCCCATTACTACTTGTTTCGCAGTATTTAATTTAAGGCAAATTGACGGACGACGGAAGGAGGTCTTTTCTAGTTTTGTTCGCCTGGGGAACGTTTGCCAGTATAGCGAGAAACTGCACGTTTTGCGTATTGTGAAATAATACAACCCTTTTGAGGGGATTTACCGTGCGTTTCTGTTTGTGTTTTGACACGACCGATTATTCGGGCTCTACAAGCTGTACTAGGTAAGCATTTTCTCTGGATTCCTTTTTTCTGTGGCCTATGAAGCACTTGACCGCCATTTTGCTAAATTTTTTTTATTTCCATTATTTATAGCGGCTTCCACGTTCGTCCCATAAGACCGAGACCGTCGAATCTCCTCTAATATACCCTCAAGTCCGAATCTGAGGTAAATATCGCTACCATTTTTGCCTAAATTAATGAAATTGACTGCTTATCTACCTTTTATTTTTTTTGTGCACATAACGCCATTTGCTTTTCCCATGTGTTATCTTATCTACTCCATTTTACCTGATCCGAATTTTTATTTTAATGCAACTTTAATTTTGATCATATGGGGAAGTTATATATTCTTTTAGGGGTGATTCATATCTATCTTTTTATATTCAAGTTGCCGGAACCTTAATATCTCTTTTATTTGCTTTATTGCACTGTAAGTCCGTGGGGTTTTTTGTCTGGGAAAATTTGTTTTATAAAGAAGATGTATTTATGCAAAGGGGGAGGGGGTCTATGATTTTTTTATTAAAGTAAGGGGGTCTATGATTTTTTATTAAAGTAAGGGGGTCTAGGATTTTTTTATTAAAGTAAGGGGGCTTCATTTAATGCGTACTGGATTATTTCAGGGTTCTTCTACTGGGCAGAAGTTTACTTGATCAACCAATTCCTTCTGCTGGGCCAGTAGTTTACCGGGTGAACCAATTCCTTCTGCTGGGTCAGAATTTCTCCTGCTGAACCAATTTCTTCTGCTGCAACTTCTTCGGTGAAAGGCCGGAAGCAGGTCCACAACCCTTTTTTTTCCCTGGAAGGCTGACGAAAGGCCTTAACTGGTGGTTCCCGCACTAGAGGCCATCGACAGAGTTCGACGACGGGATTTGGGTATATGTTTTATGTTTCATTGTGTCTTATGTTTAATCTTCGCTTACTTTTATTGATATAAATCACACATTGAATTGAGGTAGCTCATTGATTTTAAATAATTTAATTTACATTTATTCACTGGTTTATCGGACCAGCTAATCAAATTGCTTTGATTTGTTTTCTCATTTTAAAAGATAAGTGCTGGCTGGATAACTTCATTCTTTTCATTAATTTTTCATTTCATTAATTAGTCGGCAGAGATAACTGCTCTGAATTTTATCTTTTTATCATATGAATCAAGCTAACCAAATTTTTAATCTGATCTGGTGCTTTTATTAACTTCTCAAGTTTTTTTGATCTAATCATTGTGTCTGCTCATTGCGGCATATTATCACCATCAGTGCAGCTATTAGCGCACGCCTACCTAGTTGTAAGAAGCTTAGTCTGCGCCAAGTGATCACTTTGATAAGTAGAGTTTAGTGCATTTAGTGATAAGGCATATAGAACTGAGGTTTTCCAACTGAATTGGTCTCTGTACGTACAATCTTCATATTGTACTCAGTTTATTTTATTAATTACTTTGTCATATAACATTCTTTTGTCTACTCAACCACCTTTTTTTTACTTGCTGTGTTTGCAAAAAAAAAAAAGAATTTAGTAGCAAATATAGTGTCATTAAATTTTTAGATTGTTGTTTTCTTGATAGGTTAAGTTGCATGATTATAGTGCCCTAATTATTCTTATTTTTTTTTTCTCCTGATATTCTAACTTTTTTCTGATAGTTCGAAATTAAGAACCGGTTAATTTTATGAGCGAATCTAGCCACTCGGTACAACACCTGCCGAGCTTTTTCCGTTTAGCTGGCTAGAACGGGTGGCGCTCAAACGACCCCACGACAGGGGCCGGGCTTTGTAACGCGACTCTCCGGGGCTAGGTTCAATTTTTTTAATTAATTGGAAAACATTTTTGGGGTTCAATCTAAAAAAAAAAAAACGTGTTGCACACGTATTTTTAATACACGCATTAGAAGCTTTATAAGTAACTTTTTATGTGCCATCCTTTAACTTTAATACAGATTACTAAACTGATCAGCTTGGCCTATTATTTCTAGAGATTGAGGAATATTTTAAGCCAATAAAAAGTCAGGCTTACGAATCAATATTACTTTTCTCCTTCTTATTTAGGTACTCAGAACATAGTTTGTTACAAGCACTTTGTTCAATGGGTTTCCTGTGACTGGCAAACCTTGATAGACCGCAAATTTTGCAAAGTTCAGCATCCGTTTTCAAAGGGCCACAACTTGTCAACAACTTAGCATAAATTATAGCAGAAAGCTTTTGCACTGTGCTTGTGAACAACAACTAAATTGGAAAGACCAGCGATATGCTACCAAACTGCTTAGTAGGACAAGTTATGTCAGATTATATAGTCGCCTTATTACACTAAATAGTGGATTTGTTTGCAGGCTAGCAGTTTAAGGGGGTTAGTTTATGATAGTGTACAATTAAGATATTGGTCAATAGCAATTGCTTTTTTGGTTGCCGGTAATATATACCCAAACGTAGCATTTATTGTAGGAAATTATCAACAATAATATAACAATAAAGAGCCCTGAGCGAGAAGCGGTACCTATCTTAGGATAATTTTTTAATATCTCATATTAAATATACGATACTAAGAACAATTGTGCCATTATTCCATAAACCAATTGAAAACCGATTTTAAATTATCCTTAATGCGTTTATAGCAGGTATTTCGTTACATTGGTCAGCGGGTATTCCACCACATTGGTCAGACAGTGAATTGATATTTGAGCCAGACAGTATATCGATATATTCATAGTGCAAATAAACGTTATATCGACTTTGGAGTATATCAATATTCCGATATCGATATTTTGAGCCATTTTCAGCGAAGTGGGCAATGCCATTTATGGGGCAGATATCAATTTTGACACATGGTATTTAGCACCTGCCATCTTTCGTCAATATGGGCAACATAATTTCCAGGGCTTGGTCATGTGTGAATTTTGATATTTGACACATGTCATCTGTGAGTTTTCTGTGGAGTGGACTATGAGTTCTAAAGCGGCCCTTGGACGTTCAATATTATTGTGCAATATAGCGCATTATACGAAAATATTAACAGCTTGTGTATAAAGTTGAAGAATTATGCAATATATGAAATGAATCAAAAATGGTTTGATATTTATTTCAAAATATAAATTATATTGAGTCATCTATGAGCGGTATTGCGCAAACGTAACTAACCCAAACTAACCAAACGTAGAGCAGTGATAGCTTTAATAGTTAATATGGTTTCAAAAGAAAAATAGAAGATGTATTCTAGAATGATAGAGGATAGATAGATATATGTGTGGAGGAGACGTCATCGCCTTTATGCTTATTAAGCCTTCCCATGCGACCTGTAGTATCTATTGCAACCCTCCTTGTACTTAGAGTATTGTGTCCAACCGTGTCTTCTTGATCAGACTCCAAAGTCTCGACAGTGGCTCCATGGTGTAGCTTAACTCTTCTGGATGGGTTGTCCCCGCAATTTCGAAGCCCAACCTCGAAAGTCCTTCACAGTGGCAGAGAATGTGTTTTATCGACTCCTCCCCTTCCTGGCACAACCTACACAGGGTTTTATTCGCCAGGCCTATCAGACTCATATGTCTCTTTAGTCGGCAGTGTCCTGTTATGATGATACCACTATGATTCGTATTGACTTCCGATTATAGCTTAACAAGTCTGCTGTTAATTTTGCCGCCGAAGGTTTGCTGATGAAATCTTTGGCAGATCTATGTCCCGGTAGATTAAACCACCTCTGAGACGCTTTTTCTATCCCTTTTTGAATGGATGTCTTGGCTATGGGCCTTACGACCCCGCAAAATGGTTCTGGTCCTGTTAGTGGCGGGGGCGAGCCATCTCGGGCTAATTCGTCTGCCATCTCGTTGCCTCCATAACCTTCTTGTCCTGGCACCCATGCCAAGGTCACACTCTATTAAGCCTTCCCATTTCGTTCAACAGATTTACACAGTCCAATACTAACTTTGATGTTACAATATTGGAAGATACTGCTTTGATTGCTGCTTGGCTATCGGAGTAGATAACGACTGTCTTGTTGTTCACCTTCCTCCTGATCATTTCCTCTATACAGAGGATGATAGCTGTAATTTCCGCCTGAAATACTGTGGTGAGTGGGCCCATAGGTATCGAGATTTTGGTCTCTGTCCTTGGTTCGTAAATTTCGGCTCCTATTCCTTGGTCGGTTTTCGAGCCGTCTGTATACCAGACTATGCCTGCCCTTATGGGTGGGCCTTTTATCCATAGGTCTCTTAGTGGTATTTGTGTTGAAAATGTCTTTTTAAAGCTGCACTGCGGAGTGGAGCGGTCCGAGGGCATGCCTAGGATTTTATCCTCCTAAATCTCGCAGCATAGTTTATTGCTTTTGGTGCCGTGTCCTCTTATTAGTGGTGTTTGGCCTTGTGTTAGTCTGTAACAGACCGATTTGGCTTCGCCTTAAATGAGAACATGGAGTGGGGGTAGATGTAATGATACCTAATGATACCTACATCGCTGCTGTTGGCGTTGTAATCATGGTCAGAGGCAAGCTAGTCTCTGTACCCCATTTAGCCTTCTCATCGCCTCTACCAGTCTGGTCTTCGACCACCAGGCGATTGCTCCATTGCTCAAAGATGACTCTCAGGTATTTGGCCTCTTTCTGCCGTCGGTAGTTAAAAGGCAGTAAGTGATTTTTTTTCAATTTTGAGATTTTTGCATTTTTAGACTAATATGACCCTATTCTATTTAAAAATCTCGAAATTTTTTCCAAAAAAATTTTTTTTCTTTGTTTTTTGTAATTTAAAAAAAGGAGCAAGTGACACAACGTCACCATTTAAGAAGTAAAAAGGCAGCAAATGTGCATATTTAAGTTAAAAGGCGGCATCTGAACTGTTTCTTGCGGCTTACCGCCTTTTAACTTCAACTTCTCTACTTACACGGATATTAAAAACGAAGTAACAAAGAATTAACGACCATTTTTTGAATTAAAACTTAAAATATTGTCTAAAATGACATATACTAAACCAAGTATAGTATTTCTAGTTTATATTGACCAAAACAAATAAACGTATATGTCTTGATGAATGCAGGACAACAGCGAAAGGTTGTTGCCATTTTTCTCGAAACTAAGGTTTTAACTATCGGCGACAGTATATTTTACTAGTTATAATACCTAAAAACTTTACTTTTTAAGGGCATTTTTATTAAATTGTGTTACCGCATAATGCTCGTAGACTTAAAAGCATTGCAAAATAAAAACGTTTCTATTATCAATTGCTGCCATATTAAAATTACTATTAATTAGTTTGTTCCTTTTGTGTTTATCTTATACTTAGTTAAGTTACCTAATTATTTACAGTCGAATTTATTCACAATCATAATAATAATGGTAGGAAGGTTTATAGTTTATGGATACATTTTTGTACCATTTAAAAAGTTAACGCCGTACATTTTTTTGTTCAATTTGTTTTATGGTTTTGTATTATTTTGTAAATTTATTAAAAATGTTATTAATATATAACTTATTCTACTGCAAAAAAAAATATTGTTTATTTAAGACCTAAATTAGGGGAAAAAACAATTTTACCTACTTTTTGATTTAAACATATTTTAGGCTTTAATATTATAAAGTAAACACAAGATATGTATCTCATACACGCAAAACATACATATGAATTAATACTGTTAAAACCAATAATTATGGGTTTTAAAATATACTTGTGATCACAAAAGTACTCAAAACTTGTAACAATAGTATTATTTTTATAAATAATCCATTTTTAATAACAAAATATTACATAAAACTTACTTTTTTTATGTTAGAAGTTTACATCCTTTGTTTGCATCTGAATAGCGGCACTTCAAAGAGTTTGAAGTTAAAAGGCGGCATCTGAACCGATTCTTGCGGCTTACTGCCTTTTAAGTTCAACTTCTCTATTTACACGGATATTAAAAACGAAGTAATAAAGAATTAAGGACCATTTTTTGAATCAAAACTTAAAATATTGTCTAAAATGACAGATACCTAACCAAATATAGTATTTTCAGTTTAGATTGACCAAAAAAAATAATCATGTATGTCTTGATTAGTTCAGGACAACATTGAAAAGTTGTTGCCATTTTTCTCGAAACTAAGGTTTTGTCACTTACTGCCTTTTAACTACCGGCGGCAGCTTTGGAGAAGGGTATAGCTCCTCCAGCTAGATTTAGCCCTGTTAAATATCTCCTTTTGGTGAATGCCACCACTGTTTGTATATTGGGGTTAACTGGCATTTGTTCTTCTCTGCATCAGGAGTCTACGATGTTAAGGGCTCTTTGGCTTCTTTCCGATATGGTACCCGTGAACTTTCCTCGCACCGCAATCTTCATGTCATCTGCGTAGTCCAGGCAGTGAAAGCCTTCCGCTCGAAGTTTTTAAATTAGACCATCCACTAGCATGGCCCACAGTAGTGGGGATAATACCCCTCCTTGCGGACATCCTCTCCCGACTGCTGTTTTAAGTGTTGCCTCGCCATAGATGGATACGATAGTTCTATTTTTAAGGCTGGCCTCGATCCGTTGACGGATGGTTCTTGGGACTTGTCTTCCTTCAAGGGCTCTTCCGATCGAATCTGGTGACGTGTGGTTGAAGGCGCCTTCTATGTCGAGAAAAATTGCTAGTGCTATTTCTTTATCCTCTATGGATTTCGATAGCAGCCTACTCTAACCGTCTAGGGCTAAGTCCGTAGATTTTCCTGCTTGTTATGCATATTGACCGTTGCTTAGCGGGTTGGCCTTTAGAGCACTATCTCTTACGTACCTATCGATCAATCTTTCAAAGGTTTTCAGCATAAACGTCGATAGGCTGACGGGTCTGAATGACTTTGATATCTGGTCCGGTATCCTGCCTACCTTCGGCAGGTATATAACCTTCACCTGTTGCCATTTAGTAGGTATGAATTACCAAGTTATACAGCCTCTGAAGATCTTACAGAGAGATGGGACCAAACTATCCTGTCCTCTCTGTATAAGGACTGGGTAGGGGAAGCTGGTGAACGGAGGGCTATTTCGATATTTTTAAGACAAGGCTTATAACGTGCTTCTACAACAGCAATAATGATCAAAACAATTTAAATGTATTAACATAAATATTTGTTAAAAACAAACAAAACTGACAAATAGCATATGTAGATTTCAGTGCACAAGGATTTTTAGGAAAGAATAATTTTCTTAACGGAGAAGAAATTTGAATGCAATGGCCTGAAATAGGTTTAAGGAGAATGCCAAAATTTACCTGTATCAGAATAATAATAAGCGCTACCTGTTTTTATCCTGCTGATAATAAAGTTACAGCCAGCCAAGGAAATCTGATCAAAATTATTCATATGTAAGATACCAAAAAATAATTGGACAATATAATAGTATTATTTTTAACTGACTACTTTCCAATAATATCCTATAATAATGGTAATTCATATAAGCAACAATACTATACATATATTATGTGTCATAAAGCAGTCCCTGTATATTACTTGCGAAGTGAACGTCAATGTTTCAGATAATGAGAAAAGCTAAGCCATTAAATAAAAATATCCACACAAATAAAGGCATGAATAAATGCAAAGCTTGAGAATTCTAAAATACTTGATGTTGGTTATTACCTATATATCTATAACTGGCAAATTTCTATCCGTATGATATGTGTAGAAATTTGTAAAAATGCCAGTTAATGTATCATTTAAGACTAGCGATTATGCGAATTAATTTCTGCGAATGAGCTGTAAGCAAGACGTGGTCTGATAACTGGCGATGACTCGTATATTGACATCTTTACTTGAAACGTGTAGTTAGATAAGGAGCTGTACAGTTGCTTTGGTATATACCTAATATTGATTTTAATTATTTTATCATTGAGTTATCACCATTTAAAATTTGTTACTAATAAAAGTTAGAGTTTTAATATACAAGATGTATATACAGTTAGGGAGAATGCAATTCCCCTTCACGCTTTTGTTTACGTTTAGTTCTAACAAAATACAGGGTTGGTCCCTTGCTTTGGCTTGTTTAAAATTGTGCAGATTAAGAGGCTACAATATATTGACATCATCGTTCTTGTTCTTGAATATGTTCTTTAGGTTTTTGGAAACTAATACCATATCATCTTGAGTAGAATTTTCAGCAACTATATGTATTTTATTGGAGAAATTAACACATTTACTAAAAACTGTCATGTATGGTATTAGTTTAAATAATATGGTTAAATCTTGAAATCTAATATTTTGTGTTTAAAAAATTATCAATTTAAAAAAATCTCTGGATTAACAAATTGTGAGTCATACTTTGCAATATTATGATTTATACCAAAACCTATTAACGGGTGCTGAATTAAAATTAAAGGCATATTTGATAGATTTTGATCAAGGGAAGAAAATGAAGATGACTTTTAAAAGATCGCTCGATCAATCTTGATAAGGAAAAAAAATTTCTTCTGAATCTGCAGATGAGTTTGCTGATAACTCGATTGAAAAAATTGGCAGATATCCAACCATATGCTCTACGCGATACAATATCTGCTATGAGCGGTAAAGTTCCTGGTATACTACTGATGAAGAATTGGCAGATGCTGATAAAGAGTTAACAAAACTTCCATTTACCAAGAAATCAATATAGATTTTCGGTTAAATGTAAATGCAATATATTACGTTATGCTTTATAAAGGATGTGACTATGAATTTTACACTGCTAGCGACTGCATTGCTATCATTTCTAATTCCATCCCATATTTGTACAAAATAAAATGACGAAAAATCGATTTCAAATTATATATTTTTTTTTGTAAAGGAGGTAAGGAAATATAATTTATAAATGGGTCATAAAGCTTACATCGAGAAATTTGCTTTGCATTACGTGAAAACAGAAACACATGTCATAAAACCAATATGAAGTCAAAATTGAAAATGGTGAAGTGCCTTTGCTTACTATTAGAGAGACAAAAAATAATTCAGGGCCATATGTATTGATTTAAACTCAAGGCAAGAGAAGTGGAAAAAAATAAAATCTAGACTAAAACAGATATATTTTTAACAACTCGAAAATATGTTAAGATTGTGTCCACAGAGATTTCTTTATCACATGGATCTTTGTTTGTAGAATGCCTGTTAGATTTGCATATATTTTCAATTTTCGGGGGAAGTCATCATGCGAATTTTAAATTAGTTCCATTTTCCATGATATTCAAAATGAGATGATAAATATCGATCTTACCATTGTAAGTTGAGTAAACTACTAAAATAACAGCATATCTTGTTCGTGTTTCCTTCACACAAATGAGATTCCATTATATTTTTATTTGCTGCCAATTAGCTCTCTGTAATAACACATTTATAAAATATGCATGAGAAGGATTTGGTTGTAGAGCTTCTCATGACACTCGACATATTAATATATTATTCGATAATACAACTTTTAGCTTGCTAGACCATCATTTCAATGAGAAGGAAGCCAATTCGGCCATCAAAGGAACATAATAATTAAATCAAATATCGCTAAGTGTACTCGCGGGACTCATCTATTGATAAGATAATTGTATCCTCTAATAAGCATAGAACGTTAATAGCGATGCTTCTTCGCAGTTCGTTGCTCCATCATTATCTTTAATGGCTTCATTAATTAAATCGGGGATCTAAAATTGTCTTCTGAACAGTGTGTGATCGTGTTTCAGCATATTCATCGTTAATTCTCGAATCGAGGATAAGCCGGATGCTGTATCTGTTATTGTCTATTGTTTGGCATAATCTATATTTATCCTACTGCGATCTTGCATTTCCTCGTCTCGTATAAGTTGTGAATTATAAAACCACATACATTCCAATTTATTTCAGATCATAAATGAAAACGTATTAAGGGTGTTTCTGAACATGTGAAAAATCTTACGGGGACATAAAATTCAATTGAAAATACCGCCTATATGTGTTCGATGAGTTTAGAGCTACTATTCTAAAGCGCTTTTGCACCTGAATCTTAAGATGTATTGTTATCTTGTAACTAATGGATATTTGGATGACTCGATGTTTCATACAAATGGAAAGGACTGCTCCAGAAATGAAATAAAGAACACGCGTATTTTAAATCCCTGGGCTGATAAACATGCAAATGACGCGATTAAGTCGTCATATCGGCATCAACTGCAAGCAATTAATGAAATAATAATAATAATAATAATAATAATAATAATAATAATAATAACCTTTATTATTACACTTGGCTAGCCAAAATACAATTGAAGTACAATAGTACTTATGTTTAAACCAAAGAAACTAAACAGACAGGTATATTCTCATTGTCATATCAATACATATTATAGTAGTATACGTTTTTTTGTCAAATTTAAATAGGCACTGTTGCCTTTACATATTGCTTACATTCCCACTTGAGGCTATTTAAGTTTTTACATTCTTTAATATAATCAGGTAATTCATTATACTGTTTTAGACCCTTACAGAACAGATTATTTTGTTGATAGTTCGCATTTACTTTGTGTAGGTAAAAGTTATTTCTCGGCCTAGTGTTGTATTCATGAATATATCTGACAAATGTACAACCATCCAATAAATGTTTAGGAACTAACCGCTGTAACATTTTATAAATATAAATTGAAGTATTACAGGTTATGGTTTGTTTTACACTTAATACATTTACATATTTTAACATATCACTCCGCCTAGTATATCTGTTGCAATTTAGTATGAGTCTTGAAGCTTTATTTTGTTTTTTTCTGTAGAACATCCATTTCTGAATTGTGTATCACAAACAAGAGAGTTGAACAAAAATAGAATTTTGGTGCGATTATTGATTTATTGACTATTAATTTTGCCCAAGAACTTAAAGTTTTTGACAGACGTCCCAACAAATTCACCTTTTTTGCTATTTTATTTGTTATGTACCTACAATGTTCAGAAAAAGTAAGATTCTCGTCAATTATTATGCAACCTAAATACTTAACTGTATGTACAGTTTCAATTGCTTCATTGTTAATTTTTACATTTAAATTGCTTGCTATATTTACCTTACAATTTCTTATAAGCATTGTTTTTGTTTTACTTATGTTTAACTGTAGAGAGTTATTATTTAACCATTCATATGCTTTGTTAAGTTCATAAGTTAGTATGTTTGTTATCTTTGTCTCATTATTTCCAGTTACATATATAATAGTGCAAAGTTGGATTTTCCACTTTTAAATAACTTTAACTATGTCATTTATATACAGTATAAACAGGGTTGGACCCAATACCGTCCCTTGTGGCACTCCATAAATTGTTTTCCTTGCCGTTGATGTCTCACCATACTTTGTTACTTGTGTTCGATCAGTAAGGTACTCCTCAAACCACTTTAATATTACTTGTCCCAATCCATACTTTTTAAGTTTATGCAATAATAGTTGTATATTTATTGTTTCAAAAGCACGTTTAAAGTCTAAAAATGCGACACCAATAATTTTTTCTTCATTTAGTGCAATTTTCCAGTCAAAGAGTAAACTTTGTAATGCACTTTCACATGAGCTTTTACTTCTGCACACGGCTGGATTTTCGCACAGTATATTCTTTTTTCAGCATAGTCAATTATTTATTCATTAACACGCAACTCTAATAGCTTCTCATAGGGTGGAACGATGTTAATTGGTCTCAACTCTTTACATTTATCTGTTCCTCTCTTTTTTTTTCAATAGGAACAACTGTAGATAATTTCCATTTTTCGGGAAACACTCCGGACTCCAAGCTTTGATTGATTATATTAAGCATCTTGCCTCAGACTACTTCAAATGCTTGTTTCAAAACTTTAATAGTTATGCCATCTATGTTACCTTACTTATTTTCCAGTCTCTTTACAATCCTTCTTAAGTTTGCCATGTTTATTCTATTAAGCTTTTTCATTTTGCTGTCACTGTATATGTGTTGTGTGGTCTCTTCATATTTTTTGTTATTTAATATACCCTCTCACATATGTTCTTTCCTTTAACTCTTGCAATGTTGAACAATTTAATTTTTTTCCATTCGTGTCCATTATCGCTGATTAATTTTTTAAAGGTTTTCCACATCTCAGACTCAGATGACTTCATCAATTGTCTCATTGAAGTAGTTATGTTTCGTAGTTTTTATTACTGATACCACTTTATTTCTTTGTTTTCTATATTTTCGCCAATCTTCTTCTGATTTAGTTCTAATTGCCCTTCTGTATAAATTGTCTCTGGTTTTCATTTCCTCATCTATGTTTTGATTCCACCACATTTTATTTCCATATGTTTCTTTCACAACTCTTGTTTCTTCTGGTGAAAATTTTTTCAAAGTTTTTATAAGGTTCTCTATTAAACAGTTAGCTAAGATATTTATGTCTGTAGTGCTTGAAGGCCCATCTATATCCATTAATGTAAGCTGGGATTCCATAGAATTTATATTTTTATAGTTTCTGTATGTATTCATTTCGTTGCAATTGATGTGATTATCCGGGAGAAATACTTCAATAATGGAGTGGTCGGTTATTTTTGGTGTCATGAGTACATCATGTTCTATGTCTTTTTTATTTGTAAGGATGAGATCAATTTTTGTAGCTGTGTTATATTATTATATTATCAGAGTATAAGTGTCAACCAGCTGATATATGTATACCATAATTACTTATCAGATTCCTTAGCTTATGTGCATAAAAACAATTGCCTGCCAAATCTATGTTGAAGTCTCCCACCATTATAAATACAGTATCATTCATCATATTTTCTAAGAAGTTGTCAAGTTTTTGTAGGAATTCTGAGTCACTTGCACTTGGAGAGTGATATAAACTATACAAATAATATTTGTCTTTCCTAATAATAATTTCAATTTCAGTTTTCCATACATTTTTGTTGTTGGAAATATTAGATATTTATTTGTATCTATATATAACCTTTCTTTATGTAAATTATTGTTCCTCCTGTATAGGTACTCGATGAACAAGTATTTACTGTGTTATATCCCAATATGTTCAATTCATTTTGCGTGAAGTCTTCTGTAATATGTGTTTCAGACAGGCATATTATTGCAGGTTTATTTTGACTTACAATCCACTCCAACTGTACATTAATGTAGATTTTGCTTGCTATACTTTATTTCTGTTGGTGCGGAGGTCTGGATAGTTTACTTTCCTTTGTAGCTGTTTGAATACTCGTTTGTACGCCTTACATGTTCTGTCATATGCTTTATGTCTACAATCAACGGATGGTATTTTTAACACTTCCAATGCATACTTACAATTTACACAACATCCTTATCTATATTAATGACCTGCTGACCGAAACAAATAATCCTGTTTACAGTTTTGCAGATGACAGTACCCTTGTTTCCCACTTTAGATCAGAAAAACCCTTACTAGTGACTGAGACTTATCACCGCAGACAGGAGCAGATTACAGCAATTAATCAAGACCTGGGTAAAAGTTCAAACTTGGGGCGACCGAAATTTGGTCCAGTTCAATGCAGCAAAGACCCAAGCAGCCACGTTTACCAAGAGGGCCAATACAGCGGGCCCTGACATTATTATGGCAGGGTCAACCATTCCTTCATCCTCGTCAATCGGACTGCTGGGTATCTCGGTCAACAGCAATATGTCCTGGCATTACCACGTTGCTAACATCGCAAAATCAGCCTCCCAGAAGCTTGGTGCGCTATTTCGCAACAAAAAACTCTATACACCGCAGCAGTTGCTCTTGCTCTACAAAGCGCAAATAAGACCGTGCTTAGAATATTGCTCACATATCTGGGGTGCTGCACCAAAGCACACCCTAAAGCTGCTGGATTCCATACAGAAGAAAGCAGTGCGTCTCGTCGGCGACTCGGAGTTGACCCGGAATCTAGATAGTCTGGAACACCGCAGACATGTAGCCGAGATATCTCTGTTTTACAGATACTTCCACGGCAGATGTTCCCAGGATTTGGCCCGCCTCATCCCGCCCCTGGCAGCTCCTGTCAGACAGTCACGACAGACGGCAACAGCGCACCAGTTCATCGTACAACTGGAAACTCCTAGAACATCGCTTTACAAGAACTCCTTTGTCTGGCGCACTGCATCACTGTGGAACTCACGCCCAGATCATCTGTTTCCCACTAATTACAACTTACAAATATTCAAGTGCCGTGTCAATCAACATCTTCGCACACACACCGCTCGTCGAGCGCCATAGGGTCTCCCTTTAGTGTGTGTGCCACTGCCATAAAAAAAAACAAACAAACTTCATTCGCTTTACAATTTACTTCCTTATGTTCACCAGCACAATTTTGATACGTAGGCTGTTCTCTTTTGCACTCTTTGAATATGTGGCCAAATTTCCAGCAATTAAAGCTCTATTTAATATTAAAACTGTCTTTATAAAAGTATGTGCTCCATCCAATACATTTTTTTCTTTTGGAACGATGCATGTCTGGAAGAGACTCTCAGAAAATGATGTATTAGGATCATATTGTTATTTTGTATTTCTCAAAACATGTATGATGACAACATAGTGATACTATGCCCCATATAAGTTCTTCTTTGTGCGAAAAGCTAAACTAATGGTTAAGTGGAGGACTCGCGTTTACAGATTCATCCAAAGTATAATATATACATGTCCGGTCTAGATTAAGGAAGAACTGCTACGAAGAATAGAGGGGTAATACGCAGCAATGCAGATGATTGTAGCAGATGTGGCAAATGTTAGATTATCTATAATTTATGATCCTATTTAATTTGTGTGAAACTGCGATTTTTCTCATTCCATGGAAATCAATCACAAGACCTTTTTTGTAAAGGCCTAAAGACGCGAAAATCCGAAGGAAAACGTTTGAGACCTCCTAATTTAAAGATAAAACGGGTATTTCACCTTGGCTTTATCTGATTTATTATCAAAATATTTTATACACCATTCTAAAGGCATCTTTATAGTACAACAATGCGCCAAATTTGATTAAATTAAATCAGGCAGAACAAAAGTTGCTTTTGAAAAACCGCTTTTTCACCCCATGTTTTCCGGCAAACACTCAACAGGGGTGCGATTATGCTCCGATTAAGCTAAACAATAATTGTCAATTCCTTTTTCGTGATGCAGCCTATTGTCAACTCAAAAATGTTTGCAGGATTTCCCTTTTTCTGAACGCAAAACAATCCAAGTATAGATTTTATGATTAGCAATTTTGTATTCCAGGGAAGTAGCAATATCGGAAAAAGAAATAATGCAATGGTGTATTTCTGCAACCGGCACAGCTCGATATCCTCTGGAAGTTGGTAATAGCTTAAGTTCGTAAATACAATATAAAGTTATCCGCTAGTTGGCTAAATCTCCAAGCTCAAATGAATTGAAGTAATTTATCTCTTACGGTCTTGATGGCCTAAAGCCTCAATTTTGAACGGGATCCTATTTCAGGCTTTAATAGAATTAACAGTAAAGTTACTTGTTTTTCTACATTAAATTTAGTTTTGCATTTACATTTTAATAATCCTTCTAAATGCCTGAATTAATTAATTTATTTTATGAGGCATATTCTAAAGAAATGCTTTTACTAAAGCTGGGTTTAGCTACCGATATAATTATTGACATTAATTCTATAAATGAAAAAGCTAATTATGGATTTATTGCCTTCGAGGTAATCAACACTAAAGTCCTGCATTGATGTATTTGTCTTTGTAGGAAGCTGACTTTATATAGTGTTATTTTAAATAATCCTGATCACTTTCTTTCAGTTCAGCTATCTATGAAGCAATTGTTATTTATTTTTAAAGCAAATAAATTTTATGATTAGTGCATCTACTGAAGAGAATATATTCAATGAAATAATTTTACTCAAAAAAGAAAATGCGAGTCATAATTGTAGTGTTGTGAATAAAAACCACTTCTTTGATGCTGTGATGACTGAAGAAAGTGCAAGTATATTCTGCATGACAGATCACTGGTTGAATGTGAAGGAAATGTATGTATTTAATTCGCTTGGATTTAAATTGGTTACCCGTTCAACACGTTTCCAGCATCGTGGACAAGGTACTGAAATATAGATCTTTGCTAATTTAACATTGAAAGATGAATTCAGGGAGTGGCATTGTATTGAAAAAATAAAATATTTATTTAAATGTCATTTACAGGGCACCTTCTTAGAACTTCTCGCTGGTCAGCAATCAACATTCTTTAGGCTTCTTTGCCGTACCGACAGGCCCAAACCTAATGAATATTCTGTACTGTCCGTAAACGTGCTTCGTATCAAAGATTTTTTTGAACTCGTTTTTTTCCAGCATATTTTAAAATACTCTTCTTTGAAGGGTTTTAAATAGTTACTTCATAATATTTGGAAGCCGAACATTGCGAACTACGCCATTTCTATTTAGGTCTAATAAATTTCACATGAGCTGCGTTTAACCAAGGAGGTACAACTTAATATAACGTCAGCGACAAACAATTCTAGATAATTTGTGGCAATAATTTTTAGACTGACGAGCCTGTTTTTTAGTAAATTAAGACAAATAGTATATGACAAGTTGCACATATTATAAATTGCATTATCATTAAGTCGGATTGGTCCGTCGATGGCAGATTAGGGAAGAACTGCTACGAAAAATAGCGAGGAAATACGTAACATGCAGAGGATTGTGGCAGATGTAGTACTTTTTCGTTCGTAGTGTGTGGGAATATATGTAGAGTCCAAATCGCGTTTGTAGGGCCTTGCTATGAGTTTTTCAACTAAATTCATAACGTAATTTTTGATTAAATATAATTTGATCCAGAGCGAATATTTACTATAATGTCACGATTTGTATTCTTTATCTGTGACGACACGCCTTACTTAGCGTGTAGGAGAGTAACTCAGATTTAGGAACGCACTACGTCAAGTTGAGAAGAGATAATAAAGGAGACACATCGATAAAAACAATAACAAGTTTATTTACAAACAAACTTAACAACGGTTAGATTGTATACTAATAAAGGCCTGTTTAAGATTATAGATGAATTAAGAGTTTACACTATACCCAATTAATATGAAATGCATGTCTTCTCGAGGGAGGCTTAGTTCAAAGTTTGTCTAGCAAGCGACGTCACTATTTTATTAATAAAGTTTATGTGAGCGGATTGTTTTTTATTTAGGTATTTGTTCTGATATTTATAAGGTAAGTCTTTTAAGTTTATCACAAATTGCTAAGGCACTTTCACTATTTTTTAAAACTCCCCAAAAACTATCCCTTTACTAGAAGTTCTGATACTTCATAAATTCGACTCTCTCTATACTTTTTAGTAGCCCCGAATGCCGTATACCTATGCATACGTTCACCCAGGTTAGGTAAGGACCTGACAACCTTATACCTGTGTATAAGTGTTCTCAGTTATGGGGGTTGTGGGATAGAACAACTAGAAGTGGACGTACCTGTGTACTGCCCAGCGACTAATTGAGCGGTTTGAGAGACCCGAAAGTCTGATTAACTCGGCGTTTGCCTGCGTATTTATATGTTACAAAATGCTGATGGCTGCATCATTAAGGATTAAAGTCGCTCCCGTCGACCGCTCAAATTGTTTATAATTAACAGTGAATGTTTCTATAACATTTTTCAAGTTCAAGTTCAAACTTGCGACAGGGTGATATTTAATTAATGATTTTAATTAGTTCACAATAATATTTATAATTTCTGACCGTGTTTAATTTGTGTTAAACTGTGATGTTCTCATTCCATGGAAATCAATCACAAGACCTTTTTTGTAAAGCCCTAAAAAGGTGAAACTCCGAAGAAAAACGTTTCAGACGTTCTAATTTAAGGATAAAACGGGTATTTCACCTTGGATTTATCTGAATATTATCAAAATATTTTATACATCATCCTCGGCGCAGCGTCTTTTCAGAACAACAATGTCCCAAATTTGATTAAATTATATCGGACAGTACAAAAGTTGCTCTTGAAAAACCGCTTTTTCACACCATGTTTTATGTCAAACACTCAACAGGGGTGCGATTATGCTCCGATTAAGCTAAACAATAATTGTCAATTCCTTTTTCGTGATGCAGCCTATTGTTAACTTAAAAATGTTTGCAGGATTTCCATTTTTCTGTACGTAAAACAATCCAAGTATATATTTTATGATTAGCAGTTTTGTAATCCAGGGAAGTAGCAATATCGGAAAAAGAAACAATTCAATGGTGTATTTCTGCAACCGGCACAGCTCGATATCCTCTGGAAGTTGGTAGTTCGTAAATACAATATAAACTTATCCGCTAGTTGGGTAAATCTCCAAGCTCAAATGAATTGAAATAATTTATCTTTTACGGTCTTGATGGCCTGAAGCCTCAATTTTGAACGGGATCCTGTTTCAGGCTTTAATAGAATTAACAGTAAAGTTACTTGTTTTTCTACATTAAATTTAGTTTTGCCTTTTCATTTTAATAATCCTTCTAAATGCCTAAATTGATTAATTTATTTTATGAGGTATATTCTAAAGAAATGCTTTTACACCCAGCTTTAGCTGCCAATATAATTTTTGACATTAATTTTATAAATGAAAAGCTAAATATTATATTTATGTATTTATTGCCTTCACTGCAAAAGTCGTTAAAGTTCTGCAAAAATGTGTTTGTATTAAATTTATCCGTAAGGAGCTGACTTTATATAGTATTCTTTTAAATAATCCTGAATGAATTTACTCATCCTTTTTCCAGGTCAACAGAAAGACCTATCTATGAAGCAATTTTTATCTATTTCTGAAGCAAATAATTTGTATAACATATTTTGCATTGGAAAGATAAGTGCATTTATTGAGGTCTTCATAATGTACTAGAATCTTAAGATTTCTATTTTATCTTCTAATTGGATAATGTTTAAACTTAGTTAAGCTGCTTCGGTAGTATTTTATTCATTCATTGAAATAGTTTTACTTATAGAAGAAAATGGGAGTCACACCATGTAGTGTTGTGAACAAGAACCACTTACTTGATGCAGTGATAATTGAAGAAAGTGCAAGTATATTCTGCATGACAGAAAACTGGCTGAATGCGAAGGAAATATCTGTATTTAATTCGCTTTGATTTAAAATGGTTGCTCATTCAAGTCAGTTCCAATATCGTGGACATGGTACTGGAATATGAGTCATTGTTAATTTAACATCGAAAGATGCATTGAGGTGAGTGGCATTATGTTGAAAAAATACAATATTTATGTAAATACCATTTACAGGGCACCTTCTTAGACCTTCTCGCTAGCAATGGCCATACCCTTCCAAGTTTGGTGGTCAGCAATCAACTTTCTTTAGGCTTCTTTCCAGTACCGACAAGCCCATACCTAATGAACATTTTGTACTCTCCGTAGATGCGCTTCGAATCAAACAGTTTTTCTTTGAACTCGTTTTCTCTGCCATATTTTTAGGTACTCTTCTTCGAAGGATTATAAATAGTTACTTCATAATATTTGGAAGCCGAACATGTAATTTTTACGCAATTACATCTAATAAATTTCACATCAGGTGCGTTTAACCTTGGAGGTACAACTTAATATAACGTCAGCGACAAACAATTGTGGATAATTTGTGTCAATAGTATTCAGACTTACGAGCCTGTTTTTTAGTAAATGAAGGCAGATAGTATATGACAAGCTCATATTATAAACTGTATCAACATTACCTCGGATTGGTCCATCGGATGGTACGCAACTGGCAAGGGCATAACTGTATTCATTTAGTATTGCACCATTTGCTTCAGAATCAAATTGGGCATAATTTTGTAAAAAAAAATTGTGTGTTCTGGTTGCATATATTGGTAAGTTCTTTAAATTTCCATTGGTCAAGACGTTAATTAATTTAGTTCCAAATCGATGTCAGCTTCTGTTCCTAGGGTGGTATTAACGGCAACTTCAACATTTTTGCATCATATTTTAAGCACCAGAAAATACCCCTCTTTCTACATCTTGACAAAAAAACACTTGCTTTTTTCCACAATTTAAAATTTGATGCGCATGCTTATTCAATCGTATGGTGCCCTATGAAAGAATCTTTAACAGTCGCTGGGATGTGTATTAATCAAGCAACAATATTTCAAATTTTTATTTGTATCAAAAGCGCATTTTCCCATGGCCTTGATGTATGGTGGCAACCTAAATACTAATGGCTTTTCAAATTTGGTTTTCAGTTTGACAAGGAACTTAGCTTAGCTCCATCGATTCAATGAAAGAATTTTTGTTGAGCATGAAAATGTGTGCCACGCCTTATTGTATTATGAACAGCAAGAAAACGTGTCAATTCCTTTACTTAATTAATGTTTAAGGAAAAGTTATATTAGCAAAAGTTTTAATTTTTTAGCTTTATAGTCCTACCAGAAACTTTTCCATGTACTGCCTTTTCAAGAAATACGAATAATATAATATAAAAAGCAATGTAACGAAAATAAATAAACATAATAGCACTTACTTAAACGGTATTCTCTACTCGTAATTGCAAGCCACTCGAAGGAATTAGTCGACTAAACACCGTCCTGGAGAGATTTAAAAGTTTCGGAAGTTGTCGGCCACCGTTTGGAGTGGATTTACTTGTAATTGTCAAATGGAAGAACAGTGTATATCGCCTAAAAGTGGATTAATTTGAGGCTTTCAGGGCCCAAGATAAAAGGATTTGGCTTTGTGTATTAGAGACAGATAAGGATTATTGAATAAATCATTCCGACATAGGTATATGTGATTGCCGCCAAATTTGAATATGGTTCTACTTGCTGATATCAAACGTAGATGCTTTATTCTAACTTTCATTCCTTCGTTATTCAGAAACTCAAACATTATTTGTGAAATATCTAACCGTAAACCCATCCTAAATTCCAAATCAAATTGGAGACGGTCAATAATTATTATTACATAATCTGCTCTTGTTAACCCAAATCAGTTCCCCGTTGGATAGTCGAATAAATCTATTATCCTATAAACCGAATCTAAATTATTTCAGGATTGAACTTGTTGACCCGGGTTGACCGCAGTTATGCAAATGATAGGAACAAAATTTCGTTACATCAATTGCGAATGAAAATCGAAGAACCGTAATAATTTTTTAAATGTCTTCGTTTAGGTTGAGATAATTCACATACAATACGATTGTATAGGGTTATTACATGTATTTAGGTAGCGTCTTCAGAGTTTATTATAAAAAAGTTGAAATTTCAAAAGGTTTATGGTATTATCTGGATCACCAGAGCTAGTTTCTAGATGAAAACTAAGAAACAATATCACATATATTTTTTTAATATTGGAAAATTTAAAGGAAACTTTTATTATGATATCAATATTATGCACGCCTATTGGTATCTACTTCAGCCTTCTAAAATATTTTTGATAGATCATAGCGGTTTTGTACCAATTATTTATAATCTCGATTCCTTTTTCTGATGAATATTTGATATAAATTATTTTTTCGAAATTACTATTTTTAAATTAACTTTGATCTAGTTCTATTTTTCTAAAAAATTAAGTTGTTGTTGTTGATATGTTAAAATCTGTTGCCACGCTGGAAATAATAAAACTAGAAGTAAAATCAACTCAAAACAAGATAAATCAAAATGATTTACCTATTGAGCTCAAATAATTCAAAATTAACATACTTACTAATTACTTGCCTTTTGTAACACTGGTACTAAAAGGTAATCAAATGAAGCTGGAAGATAGGTGAATATAAAGGTCGGTTTATAACCGTAAATATGACAGAAATATTTGTATTCTAATATAACCTTCAGTCAAATGAAATTAATGCAACTATAAATAATATATATATATATATATATATATATATATATACAGGGTGTTTCTAAAATGTGTAGCGAAACTTAGGGAGGTGTTTTGCCATGGCAAAATAATGGTACTAAGTCATATAAAATAAATCCGAAATACCAACGGTTCACACGTTATCAGCTGTCAAAGTTAAATTTTTTATTTTTTATTTTACAGAGAGCTTACTATATATTTCACCGATCAAACTAATATTTGATATATCGGTTAGGGTAGTTAGTTTGCATCTTCACGAGTGAAAAATACTTCAATTGTGTTTCGCTAGAGGGCAGTTTACCTAGAATGAAAAACTTATTTTTGATGTAATTTTTTTATTTTGGCCCATAATGCAATTTCTGACACTTCATTTTAAAGGCCAGGTAAATTAATTTGAAAAAGGTACTCTTTATTGAAATCGCTAAACGCAACCGTTTCGCCGCAAATCGACTTCGAATTTTTTGTAATTCAACAACATGGAGGTTGCGGCGAAACGGATGGATTTAGCGATTTCAAACAAGAGTACCTTTTCTATATTAATTTACCTGGCCTTTAAAATGAAGCGGCAGAAATTGCATAATGGGCCAAAATAAAAAATTTACTTCAAAAATAAGTTTTTCATTCTAGGTAAACTGCCCTCTAGCGGAACACAATTGAAGTATTTTTCAATCGTGATGCAAAATAACTACCTTAACTGATATATCAAATCTGACTTTGATCGGTGTAAGATGTAGTAAGCTATCTGTAAAATAAAAAATTAAACTTTGACAGCTGATAATGGGTGAACCGTTGGCATTTCGAATTTATTTTATATGACTTACTACCATTATTTTGCCATGGCAAATCACCTACCCAAGTTTCGCTACACATTTTAGAAACACCCTGTATATATACAGGGTGAAACAAATTCGCTTCTCACTATTGGGATCTTGTAAACGGTAAGAGATACAGCAAAGTTTAAATAGGGGCAAAGTTGCGTAATTTAAAGGTCATTGATATGCCGTTGAGAAATTGAGAAAATTCCAACTACTTCCGGAGATATCCGTAATAAATCGAAAATCAGCTATTTAATTTTTATTCTTTCCTGACCTTATTTCAAGATATAATATAAAATGAATTTAACATTATTATTGCCACTTTTTCTCCTTTATAAGATGGCAGTGTCAAATTTTAAATATGACGTTTCGTGTCCGGGCCCCCATCATCAACTTCATTTTTTTAAATACGGACCTGTATTTTTTATTTAACATTTTAGAAGCCTTTGGCCTCCTTAAACCAACGATGTATTACAATTATCAATAAATCAACAAATCTAGATTTTTTCCATAAGAGATAATGCGTTAGACAGAGATGGGGCGATCTTTTTTACATGATTTCACTTATGAGAATATTTGTTATCGCTATTAGACAAGTGTGATACATCGTTGGTTTTGGGGGACCAAAGGCTTCTAAAAAATGAAATAAAAAATCCAGGTCCGTATTTAAAAAAATGAAGTTGAAGATGGGGGCCCGGACACGAAACGTCAGATTTAAAATTTCATACCGCCATCTTATAAAGGAGAAAAAGTGGCAATAATAATGTTATATTTATTTTATATTATCTCTCGAAATAAAGTCAGGAAAAAATAAAAATAAAATAGCTGATTTTCGGTTTATTACGGATATCTCCGGAAGTAGTCGGAATTTTCTAAATTTCCCAGCGGCATATCAATCACCCTTAAATTGCGCAGCTTTGCCCCAATTTAAACTTTGCTCTATCTCTTACCGTTTACGAGATCCCAA